>VDFB02033077.1:0-99321 GCA_007258455.2 Sequoia sempervirens
ATTTTACATGAGTTTCTATATCATTTATATGTTGGCACGGATGACGAAGTACAGGGGAATATCTTACAAGGAGCCTGTCAGCTGTGGCTCTCATCAGTTCAAAATTCATGAGGCTTGTCCGCAGTTGCACCTGTCGAGCACAACTCATTTCAAGCGTGTCAACAATTCTTTCACCATGTACATCACGAGATTGCTTCAGGAGCAGTTACATCATAGAATCTCGAGGGCTGCCCAAGAGCTAATTGAGAGGTATGGGTGTTGGTTCATACAATTTCCGAGATTTTCTTATGTTAGGCTGCAAGGTTTCTCATCGTACCCATATAGGCTTGCTAAGTACCCGACAGATAGAATATTGATGCTAGAGATATCAAGGCAACTGCTTGCCTTTGATAAAATTCAAAAGAAGAAGAAAAAGGGAGGAATAGAATTTCCAATTGTCATGGGCAACTCGGATGAGGTGTGTCCTTCAATACAGGCAGTTAGAGAGGCTGAAAGTGAACTTCAGTTTTATCATTTCTCATATCATACAAGTCGACAACACTATGACCCGCATCATAACATCAAGTGGGTGTTGTCAGAAGAATTTAAACATAAGGCCACCATTGAAGATTATTGGGCTGATGCAGCTGATGAGATTGAAGTAAGGAAAAGGATGTTTTCTCGGTTGCCCATTACCTTGATCAGGGAGTGTGAAGTTGTGCCGGTCCCAGACCAGGTGAACGAGGATATGGACGTTGTCCATCCGGATTATGCAGCAGTAAGAGATACTCCACTTCCACCTCCCGATTGGTCAGAGCCCGAGGTTGCAAATTTAGATACTCTCTCTATCCCAGTCATGACATTTACTAGGGCATGGGTTGATCGACGTGTGAGCAGATTGAAGAGTAGGTCAATTGCCTTGACTTACAACATGATGGGAGATCACAAGACACCCACTACTGGCAGGAAGAAACAGATTACACGAAGTCCGGAGTCCAGAAAGAAAGAAATAGTTAGACAGGAGCCCACTCAGCCAGAGCCCCCATGAGTTACAGTTGCATCACCATTGGAGACACACTCTCCAAGTATACAGGAGGTCTCTTTATTTGCTGATCAGAGGATTGCATTGAATCAGGTGCAAGTGGTATAGGATAATATTCAGCCTCCACGGAGGGAGTCAGTTGGCCAGAGTGTCAACGCACCTGATGGGGTTGATCAGCAGGATGATGAGGGGACTATTACTGACCCTCAATTTCAGCAGGAGTTGGAGGTGGCCATGAACGATGATGATGATATAGTGTCAGGTGATACTTAGCCACTTGAGGACGATGAGCCTCGCCAGAATGATGAAGTTGAACAAGTTAGAGAAGTAGAGGCGCAAGAGCAACAGCCCTTTGATATACAGTATGATGTGCCTGATTGGCTTAAGGATAGAATGAGAAGAAGCCCCAGTGAGGAGATTGATCCAGCAGTTGAGATGGAAGAGTTTTTTAACAGGATCAGTGCACCTCCACCGAAGAAGAAAGCAAGAAAGTTTTTGAAGATATCCACTGAAGAGGATGGCTCTCGCACCCTTCATATAGCTATGCCACGAGTCGAGTGTGACCGGAATGAAGCAGTACCTGAGAATTATGTGGTCACCACTCTGGATTTGGGACGCCCTACTGGTGCGCAGATTGTAGAGGAGTGTGATAACTCCTACCTTGCCCTCAAAGACAGGTTATTCAAGAAGGAAGGAAAGTATAAGAAGTTGAAAGGAGAACACAAAGCTTTAATCGGATATGTTCAGCAGTTGTCTCGTTCTCGGGGGCAGGATGTTCCAGTGATAGAGCCTCCATCAGAGATACCTAGAGAGTCGATCAGCGGCTTGATGGAGTTAGGAAAAATGGCACAGGAGGCAGACAAGTGGGTCACGGGAGTTCGTGTCGAGACTGAGAAGTTTATGGAGGACCTTGCTTTTGCTTTTCAGCAGGCCTCTAGTATTTTGACACGGATGGAGGCAGTGGATCATGCTTGGGGAGATGCTTCTATCTATCAGAGCAAGGTAATTCAGCGTCTAGAGGCATTGAGGCATGTTCCGTTGCGATTGCTGATTGATGGAAGTGTCATTCATGAGAATGACCGATATGATTTCTCTCGGTGGTATTCTTCGGCGATCACAGGGCGTGGCTTCTTCGATGCGGCACAAGCGGATTCAGCTAGAGTACATAAGGCTATGGCCAACATTATAGATGGAGTTCAGAATACCTTTGAGGCTATATTTGCTAGGCGGCTGAATCCAGATGAAGTTAATTTTGATAATTTGAGGGGTTTGCTGGTGCCTTTCTTTGCAGATGTTAAGACCTTTGTGCAAGATGATTTCGAAAATACTTCTACTTTCTCCACCTTGATCCAGAACACGCAGGACTCCTTGATTGCTTGGAGAAAATCTTGTACGAGGCATGAGCATTCAGTCACAGTGTTAGAGTTTCAGTTAGATTGTGTTCCACCGATTTCAGTTCAGGAAGTTGAGGCTGTGCTTCGCAGATTCGTGGAGTTGGCAGTCAGAGAGAAGGCAAGTGGGAACGCACTACTGGACGAGGATCTTCTAGAAGACTGAATATGGGCATTTATTACCTTTACTATTTATGGGAGTGAGTGGGAATCTTTGATTCATTTAATGTACCACTCCCTATTCTGGCAGTTTTTAGGGTTAGGGCTGAGGTGGCACGATTCTGGCCACTCTATTAATTGTAACCCTAGCCGTCTTTTGGGACTTGGCTAGCTATAAAAGGGGGAGTCCCCCTCATTTGTAATTCATTAGACAGTAGACATTGTGTGAGATTGGACATTAGCATTAGAGCTAGAGCTAGAGAGTAGAGCATTGTAGACATTTTTGCATATTGTGGAGAAGAAAGAAAGTTTTCCCTTTGAAAACTTTGTGGAGATTGTTGTGTAACACTTTTCATGATAATAGATCTTTTCATTGATGGTGGAATTCGTCTTGTCATGAATAGCTAGCAAGGTCTCTTCTTCCTTTCATATCCAAGTAGCTTAATTTCATGCAAGTAGTTTACTTTGATGTGTGGTGTTTTATTGAGGTAGCTTCGCTTTATTCCATACCACTAGCGGCTTGTTGATGATAAGTTCGCCTTGCGTGGTCGACTGGAGATTATCTTGTGTTTAACTTCAATTGTGATTTGTATGCTTATATGCATCGTTGTGATGGTGTATGCATGTTGAGTCATAATTTGAACATCTTTTGTTGTCCCTTTGAAGATTGCACCAATTTTACTGAGGCTGTCCGACGTGAGGCTAGGTGAAATCTGGTTGAAGTCTATTGAAACGAAGCCCCACATATCCTGCATTTAGAGTAGAATATAAGTTTCTTAGGCCTTATACTCTTTTACTTTCCGTATATTTCTGATTAGTTTTTAGGAAAACGAACCACATTGCCAAATCATACGCGCAAGAACCCCTTCAAAATCATATATCAGCTGCTAACTGTGAGAAGTCTGAACAATTGCGTAAGTCCCCTCGTAAGAACACAGCAAAACACATCAACCAAACTGAGCCTATTCGCATTTAAGGAACCTTGGAGTTGAAAACATGATCTTACTCGCAATCTTAGCATGTTGAATACTTTGTTCAAGAGGGAAAAGGGTATCCGTTGGGAAACTTTGTTCCGCTGTTTGGTGCGGTCACGAAAAACACATCAACACTACTTTTGAGTTGGAAATTAACCTTATGTATGGTGCTAGATATCTATTATTTGATCAGTTGTTAAATCATTATATCCTTTTGGTTGCTCATAGAGGGTAAGTAGTCAACAGACACATGGCCCCGCCAGAAAGATTAAAACCACTGCCAAGTTGACCAATTTCCTTCATGATACTTCGACAGTTTTATTTTAACTATTTTTTTTTAATATATTATTGTGTCATAAACTGGAGCAAATTAGGTAAACAGTGTGGAAGATAGATGCTTGCAACTTTAATTGAAATTTGTTAACTTCTTTAGGTGAAAAAGTTATCATACCTCAAGGATTCTATCCATGCCAAGTGTCCATTTGAAGACAATATTTAACTTTGTTTTGGACTTAATGTCAAATCATGGTGCCTATTATCTAATTTGAAATTTATATAATTGCATTGGACTGTTAGAAGTCCAAGGAAATTCTTTGTTATAGACAACGGAACTTTAAATTTCAACAAATTTTGTTTTGAAGATTTTTAATTTTCTGGATTTTGTGATTGTGTTGGAGTTTTTTCATCAACATTTCGGATCACACTCAGTGATCCATCATCAGGATGAGACATCTCCTATGCTCTCTAGCATCCTGATGATGGATCACTGAGTGTGATCCGAAATGTTGATGAAAAAACTCCAACACAATCACAAAATCCAGAAAATTAAAAATCTTCAGCACTATGGATTGTGGAAATCTCATAGCATTAATAAATTTTGTTTTAATGATGGTTTAGAGTGAATCCCTTAATGTTGGGAGTTTGGGACACAAACAAGGCACTCAGTCCTTGGATGCATCAGTAGATGTGCTTTTTGGCCTGATTTATCATGGCTGCTTTGAGACAGGGAGCAAGGCTAGCAGTTTCCAGGGTGAGATTCAAACCCATGGTCTTCATTACAATCATGCTCCACCTTTACCACTCAGTCATGCCCACTGGACAATGTATTCAATTTGTAATTGTTTGTCGGCACCTAAGTTTATGGTACTGGGGTTTCATGCTTAAATCTGCCTTGAAGCTATAGAACTCAACAAATCTGGTACTCTTTCAATAATTTTAGGTGACTTTGATTTTACTTTTAAGCTGCTTGCTTCGTGTTGGATTCCATACTACCATTCTCTGTTTAATATTAAAGAAGCAATGCTTGCTGAAGTCTCTTTTTTTCTAAAACTGAATTGTGCATGCATCTGGGAAAAGGCTATGACTTGATAGAATCATATTCATAAATTGTCAGTCAATTATATCACCATAAAAGCTACTTTTTTCATTTTCATCATGACCAAACATCTTAATCCTGTTTGGGTTGGGTCAACAAAATATAAAATTGTACTTGATAACAAAAATATCTTATTTCTAAATTCCTAGTTAAATTTTTTAAAGGTTAAGGTAAGGTGAGTTTTTAAAGTCCCCTTCTAGCTAGTATGTCAAATTGTCTTGTTAGACACCCCTTTGGGAACAAGGAGGATTTTTCACATTACCTGAAATATATAGTTTAATTCTGCATATTGTTTTCAATTCTACCTTGTATCTTAGACCTTGTCTCTAAGTTTGGGAGCAAACCAAGCCTTACCAATCTGCTTTCATGGTATACATTTAAATCTGAATAAGAAAATGACCTCATATAGTGATGTATACTCTATGGTATGCAGGGAATCAGTTCAGCATTGTCCAATAGATGGTAAGTAGATAATATAACAGTTGAACTATTGATTTCACTCATTGATTGTGCTACTTATATTGATATCTCCATGTGTTGTTCCATTGCTGCAGGAGCTTTAGCGTGTAATGTTGTGGGATACATTCACTAAACAACTCAGAAGAATCCATACGAGAATTCAAATCATTGAAATAGGGACACGATAGAAATAGAGAATCACCAAATAATAGATCGCAATGATCTGTCAACTGAAGTTGGGTTTCCAAAGAGTTATAGGGTTTAATTTATTTAATGCAATGCAGTCAACAGAAGTTGACTGGTTGATGTGATTTTTAATAGGGACATGGTTCAATTTAATTCCAGTCAACAGAAGTTGACTTTTTAATTTGGCTTTCAATAGGGGATTGGTTTAATTTTACGCAATGCAGTCAAGAGAAGTTGACTGGTTCATGTGGCATTCAATAAGGTTTGTTTAATTTAATGCTATTCAGTCAACAGAAGTTGACTGGTTCTTGGGATATTCATAGATTAGTGACAATAAAAATATTTTTAAGGTCTGGAAAGTGCTATATAATATTATTTTTGGTTACCTGTGAACTATTTCTGATGCATTTTCATTGAAGCTAGAAATCCTGCAAGATATTTGTAGAATTCATTCATTCGAAAGCAGGTTAGGAATATCTAGAGGACCCTTAAAGGTCCTAGCCATGGGTAGGAAACTGCATTTTGGCAAATTTTGGACCGGGAAAGGGCCCTAGTCTTATCTTATGCTTAGGCAAGTGAACCACCTATTACTTAGATCAAGCTGGTTAATGCTGTTTCAATAAAAAACTGATGTTAACGCTGACATTTCTATCCATAAAATAAGTACAATAAAAAGGTGACGAAATGAGTTTTGAGAGGAGAAACTCAAGAATGGGGAAGCAATAATTAGTCATCGGTAAAAATTAAATCAGACACAGGCAAATTGTTATGGAGTAAAGTTGAATGCGAACAATATAGTCCTTTCTCGAACTGTATTTGTTGTGTATTGGTCTTGTCAGTTTGTTCACTTTTCAAATTCATTGGGTCCTTATAAGGTTGTACATCACTAAAACTTAGTTCATGAATCCAACAGACATATAACTATTGGTCCTTTCAACATCACCTAATCTTAGTTTCAATGTTCATTTTGATCACTAATCACTTAGCTTGCTCTTTCTAGGAATTGGTTATTCATTTGCGTGCTTGGCACCATAACAGGTAGTAAAGATTTTGCAATCCACATATACATGTTTTGCTAAAAGGAAGTTATAATCATTTATTAGTAGGAGCAAAGAAGCGGATCATTTGTTCCATCGGTTCCTTCCATGCATTGCCCTGTGATGAAAGAGACTGAGAATTGTGTATATGCTAGAATTTCTTAAAGTAGGAGATGGGAATTAGGGAGGATGGACAGGAAATATCTCCCCAAATTTATTATTAGATTATAATATGTACTTATATGTAAAAAATAAATATATTGTTTTAAAAACTACCCACCTGATTTGATGGCATCCTTTCATACCCTTCTAATGAATCAGTTTTGACCTATGAATTGAGGGCCGAGGCTAAGGAGAGAAGTCTTTTCACCATTACAAATAATTACTCTCTTCTATTTTTAGAACTGACTTCTTAAGGTCTCTTGCAACAATAAAGCATGTAGGGAGTAGATGTTAGCTGCACAAATAACATTGTTGATATTCAGATTGTATTTCATCGTAATCTGTGTCATATGTGAATAGTAAGTATGCAAAGCTTGCAATATGAGACTATTATGAGAGATTTACAACATTAAAAGGTTGTCTCCTTATGAAATCTATTTTTTCACAAGAAAAATTAATAGAAAATATTGAAATGAAATGCTTTCTAAAAAACCACTAATTGAAGCTCACTTTTCTTTCTCAGACTTGTACACAATATTTCCTAATCAATTGATTTACAATTTAGATATAACCAAAGTACATAAGAGATCATTCAATTCAACAATAACAGAAAGGACAAGAAATCACAATTTCTTTATATTAAATTGATTCAGTACACTTGCATTCATTGTATACCATAGCTATGTCACAAGATTCATGTTTGTAGTTGAGTTTTACAAAGATAAAATTTGAATTAAGTTCCACAATGTTATTGATTATTAAATATATTAATAATTAAAACTAAAAATCTGAATCAATTTTTAAATATTTAAAAACATTAAATTGTGTTATATTAAATGTTAATATAATAATATTTAAAAATGTTCATTATTACAACGAATATAAACAAATAAAAAACAAAACAAAACATAAATCCACAAATTAAAACCTAAACATAATTAGAGCAAACAGAGAAGAAAACAATGAAATAAGGAGGAATGTGCGGCATGCCTCTGTCTTACTACGTATTGCAGTCACCTCCGCTCTCCCATCCACCACTACTCATGCAAATTGCAGAGCCAAGCCCGCTTAGAGGTGTTTCTGCAGGCGAACCAGCGAAACAATTTTGGATATAAATAGGTCTCTACAAGCAACTGGCCCAATCCCGTCCCCCACCTCCCACGTACCCCTGCCTCTCACACCCAGGAGCTCAATTCAAAGCTTTTTAAAAGTATATTTGAATAAAAAACCCCACGCCCTTGGCTCCAAGGTATCTTAATTACTTGAGCTTTGTCTTGATCAAATTGTGCATTCTCTTTTTCAGTCTTTAAATTGCTGAAAAGACATAAGAATGCTCACAATTTTAGGTGGCTTATTTTGATTGGCCACAAAGATCTTAAAGACAAGGAAGGCTTCAATTTGGATGTTCTTGCTAGATTTCTTAAGAACAGTCATCATAAGCTCACATAATGCATCATTGCTGAAACATTCGAATGATCAATTAAAATGCCACCAAGCAGCTGCACAGCTCGATCTTGTGATGTAATTTTCAGACTCCGACAGTTTTGAATCGTGTTCAGCAAAAATCAATCATAATTCTTATTTATACAGTCAGATACCATAGACTTATGTCTTGTCAAGAGCTCCTTAAAGGTAGTTGTTGCATCTAATTCAATGTCAAATTTTGGAAGTTGTATGACGGTAAAGAATTTCTTCATGTTTTCAGATCTAAAACATACCTTCTAAACTTTGATGTTGCATATATTTCCTCAACATTAAACCACAATGCAAAGCAATGTCAGTGTTCTGATATCCCAAGACCAAAATCTCTATAAGATCATTATTAGCTTTTAAATAATTACAAGGAATAAGTCGCGACTGAACCTGTTACTGCTGCAAATTTGCCACAACTTGAGCTGCATCCTTGCGTATTTATTTTTGGGAGGCGCACAATAAATTTTTGAAAATTTCTTGAGCCAGTCGAGCGTAGGTTTCTGTATTGGCTTTGCACTACCATTCCGATGCACAGCTAATTTCATTGCTTGAATGTTTTTAGCAATTTGTACCATTAAAAAAATTAATGACGTGGCACTTAATGACCATGGGTAAATGGTAGATCATGGGTAATTTAGGACAGAGGGCCAGGACAATTGCTCACAGCCCGCCAATGGACCCAACACCAATTACCTACTCCATCTTGATAAGTCAAACTTTAGCACACATTTACAGCCTTGTATATGTCTTGAACATGGGCCCACCACTAACTATAGAAATTTTTAAAAAAATTCCCATGTATCAACCAAACGCCAAGATGGAGGATAAACTTAACTTTTCACCGTAGTCTTTTACCTATGTTTACAATGCGTTTTATATGTACTTGAAACCAAATTTAAAAAGGGCCCGAGGAACTAAATTTACTCCTCACTATTGGCTAAATAGCAATGGGTAAATGATAGCACTTCTGTATTTTTTTCATCTAGTGGAAGGCGTATAGTATGTCTGGATTTCTCTTTTAATAATTAGCAGACTCTTTCAATGTTACTTGTAGAAGCCAAGGTGAGATTTACATTTTGCTTATAAAGACCGTTAGCACTATCCAAAAAATAAAAGCCTATAAATGTTGCCAACACAACCAGTTTAGGGGCATATTCTATTATTAGTGTTCATTAATGATTATGATTGTAGTGAGTCTTTTTCTATTGGGTCAGGTACTTGAAGTGGTGTCAACGTTTACTCCGCGTTCATTAGGGTGCACACAGTTCGTAAAGTACATTTTTTAGAAAAAATGGATCAATGGCTTCTTATTATTTTTAGTAGATAATATTTTATTTTTAATTTTGGATTATAAATATTATTGAGTAATTATTGTTATTGTTTGTTATATATATATATATATATATGAGTTTTCAGATATTTGCATCTTCATAATAATACACATACAATTGAGTGTTGAAAAATGTAATGTAAAAAATGTGTACCCTACATTTTTCTTTAGTCATTTGAACCCACTTGGACTAAGTTGTGTCTAATTTTATTATTAGTGTACGAGTCTATGATTTGTATGTAAAATGTTGACAATTAACCTTAGTCTAACTTAATCCAAACTCCATGCATTTCAAAGTCTAAATGTGATACTCATATTACATATTTCTTACCTTTGGTCTAATTGTGGACAATTATATGATCTTAGTTCATTTTCATAGGGTGGATTTAATAGTGGAACTTTTAAAATTAAAATCATCTAACTCCCCTCCCACTACTTGTTATTTGTTGATTTTAGTGTAAAATGCATTAATCTTTGTGTCAAGGTGTTACACAAAAGGAAAAATCTTTAATTTATTGTGACAATCTAAGATATAACAAACTAACTCTATTACACATTACATCCATCTTAAGAGCATAGAATCATTATGACATCAACATTCAAATCAACAAGCCATATTACTTGTGATTGATTGACATGTTTTTATTGTTGTGCCAAAACCATTAAAATTGGATCTAGAAGTTCTACTAAAGAAAATATTTTTTTTGTAGCAAACTCCCAAAGGTGTTTTTAAACATTGCGAGTCATTGTATTGTAGCTTTAGTCATTGTATTGCAAATTACATTCATAGACAAGGTTCCAATCATTTTTGTGGGTGCAAATGATAAAGTGAAAATAACATTGATTGTAGCACTCCAATATTAGTTGTCTAATAGAATCTAGGGCTCCGATGTATTGACAAGTCAATTGATGACACCTATTATGATCAAATCAACACTAAAATTAGATCTAAATATCTTTATTTTATTACTTTCCATATTTATTTATGCTTATATTTTAGCAACAATATCAATCTCAATCCATTATTCTAAAATAATTTAATTAGATCACTTTAATTAAATAATTTATGATATTGCTATTAGGATTGTAATTTTTCAAATCAAACTCATTGACCCAATAAAATATTTACTTTTTGTCTAAAAATTAGCTAAATGATTAATCACGAATATTAAAATTAAACAATAAACTATTATAAAAAAATTCATAACTTATAACAACAGCCCCAAACTTAGAAAGAGAATAATATAGCACAGAACAAATCCAACAAATACTCAATAAAAAACTATGGAATAGGAGAATCTACAAACTTTTATTATACATGAAAGTTTACTTTAACTTTTTAAAAAATCAATGCTCTGAAAGTTACAGATTATTGTGGCTGAAAGGCTTAAGAATCGAACCCTATGATCTAGATATAGAAAGGTGTGCCAAATGATTCATATATTATAAGCCACCTTATCCTGAAACACACTAAAATTTGTAGGGGAAGGCAAGGTGAAGAGAGGCCCCCCTCCCCACCATCTTATCAACCTTGATCTTATATCCATTTTCCCAAGTTTATTTGGGAAAATATCTGAGAATCTGTCTGAAATTAAGGATAAAAAGTCATTAGCACTTTAATGGGTATGTCTGCAGTTGTTTTATGCCCATTCATGGTTTTAAGGATGGTATCTCTGGGCTTGGGCCTCTACAGTAGACCTGTAAAGGTCAGCTCAAAAGAATTTTTTGGTTCTCTTTTATGAGGCAGCTGGATTAACATATTGCCAGAAAGGAATCCTGAAAGAACATGCTTAACAGAAAAGTCAGTGCCAGCCAAAAAGAATTTCCCTATCTGTTAAAGTTCAGTTATATTTAAATTTATGAATTGGAAAAGTAACCCACATGTTACTTTAAATAGTGGCTACTCACTCGGGACAATAATGTACAAATTATCCAGCAAGGTTGGCCGGCTGTTTATTCAATCGAGGCAATAAGAATGAAAGCTTTTTTATAAGTGATGGACATGAGAATCACAGAGAATTCAACTACCACTCCAATCACAGTGATTTTTTTAGTAAGTTCACTGTGGTATGACATGAAGGCTGAGATTAGACGAGGGATTTGACTTGACCAATGAACATCATAGGTATTCTTTTTAGATCTGTAAAGCATCATGTTCAAAATAATTTTCCAAAAACGACAAGATTACGTTCATGCATTTCTACAATAATCTATGTTTTGAGCGGCATTAGTAGGGTGGGATATGAACAGCTTTGGCGCACAATTCAAATTCTAGACTTTCTTGAAGGATGAAAAAGGATTTTATTTAATGGCACGTATGGAACAGGTGATTATCTCATTTATGGGTGGACGTTTTGCCACGTTGAATTGATTGATTAGAATTCTAGAGAAACTTTGGGGATAGTAATTATAAAATGTGGGGGGTTGAAAATCTTCTTCTCAGTCAGGAGAGGAAAGCTTTTGGTGGCATTCAAAGAGCTCTATTAAGCTTTCTTTGTTTGCAGTCTGTCATCTTTATGTCATTTCACACCTTTAGAGCAGGAAAGTTTTTACTTTAGCACATTTATTGCAGACTTTTTAGTAGTCTTTTATATGACTACAAATTGTATCAAAATCAATAATTTTGATTGATGTTGAAGTTTTGGCAGTTTTGAGTGATGACACTTTCAAACAAGTGTCTTGGGAAGGAAGTTTCCAAAATATTTCACATGGTAAGTTTTTTATTAGTTTATGGACGTGGTGCTTCACATCTCTGAATTTGATAATGCATACAAATGGTTAGAACATTTTACTTTAATAGGATATTTTGTTGGAAGAACCTCCCCCCAAAAGCATACTTCGTGAATGGATTAGCAAGCATTGGGCCTTGTATGGGATCAAACATCATGCTATTCAAAACCTTACCAAGGGTTTTTTCTTGTTCATTTTGTTGAGGCTATCCATGGCCCATTGTATGTTTGTACATCCTTGTTAGTCTTTCAATCATGGACACACGATTTTGTCATCTTCAATTGAAAATATAGTTCATGTCCTTGTGTGGCTTGAGTTTCCAAAGTTGTCTTTGCCCTATTGGAACTTTTTGACTACTATAGTTGCCTCTTTAGGCAAAGTTATTTGTGTTGAACTAGATAGATTCTACTAAGCACACCATAAAAAATGAGTTTATGTTGAGATTGCTTTCTAGAGACATGAAAGAGTTTGTGGATATCTAGATTGAACAACTATACCACACCCAACATGTGCTATACCTTAATTTTTCCAATACTTATTTTCAATGTTAGTCTTCAAAGCATAAGATTAAAGATTATCTTCTTACCACTCCCCGTAACAAGCCCTACTCCTTCTCTGTTGATGCTACCCCTTCAAAATCTGGTGAAGGGTGTACTATGGTTGGGAGTTGTAAAAGTAAAAGTGTAAACACTAATCCTTCTCAAGCCAAAACCCCTTCCAAGTCTAGCTACCCACCTACTCAAGTGCAACAAGGGGTGTCTTCAAACCCTTATTGGAAGGGGAAAGAGGTTGCTCCCTCTAATGGAGAGCCTTCCATCAGATCACGATTTTTTACAACACCATAGTTGGTGTTTGTTTTATCCTCATAGCTAGAGAGACCTAGTCATTCTCCCTCATCTCTTGGGACCATGCATCATTCTCATAACTCTCCTAGGAAGTTGGAGGAGGGAGAGTCTGTTGCAAAAAAAATGTTGCTAATCCCTAACATTTAGTTGGGGAGTTTTTCCAAAGATGATTTTTTGCAAAATTATTATTCCTCTCAAAGAGATGAATAGTGATGAAATGCCTCTTGATTCTCATCAATAAATCTCATCTCTTGAAATGTTCAAGGTCTCATTGACCTACCCAAGAAATATTTACTAAGAGACATGCGTAAAAAAGTTAAAATTAGATGTTTGTTTACAAAAAGGTTAAGATTATTGGTTTTTTTCTTTCTATTTCTTGTCATGTCAATTGGCCATTCAATTTTTTTCTAGCAATCACAATGCTAGTCGTGGAGGGGTTGTCACCTTTCTATTTCCTAGGTGGTATTAGCATGTGATAGATCAAGGCTTTGACCCCACCAATAGGGTGATTTGGATCTTCTTAGATACTTAAAATCATTCCTTTAGAATTATTAATATTATTTGCTTTCGATGATGATATAGAGAGATCTTTATTATGGTAGTGGATCGTTAATTCATTGCTTGTTGCAACTTTGGTTATGTGGCAACTTTAATATGGTGGAAATGTCATATGACAAAGATGGAGCATTTCCCATGTGTTGGATAGTTGGGAAGAGAGACGTAGTATTATGATGGATAATAAATTGAGGCTTTTTGATCCCAATATAGGTCATTGCCACAATCATTCTCATTGGTATAAGTGGAGCAACTTCTAGGTTGGGCCTGATAGAGTCTTTAAATGCTTTGGTCATGCTATGATTTCTCCTCAATCTTTCTTTTCCTTTCTCAATTGTTTTCTTTTTTCAGTTGAGTCCTTGCTATATGTCACTCTTTTTTTACTACTATCCCATTAAGTTTAATGTTTAGTGGCAAGTGGATACTTCCAAGGTTATCAAACACCCATCCTTTCTTAGTGCTTCCCTGTTGACTCATCATCCCATTTTGGCCTACATTTGAAGGCTATGGAGTTTAAAGGCTACGCCTTCTTAGGTGATAGGATGGATTGCTTGGTGGAATAGGTCCATAGGGCACTGATCTCACTTTCATCACATCTATGGTTGTCAATTGGCCATATTTTGTTAATGTGTATATGAGGTTATCACATCAAACCGCCATTAGGCCACTATTATGCTCGAACCTAACCCTTTCTAATTTTCTCTATAGGTCAAGATGGTTGAGCATTGTTGTTAGAAGAAAGTTGTTGACAAACATTCTACTAGAGGTTCTCAAGTCAAAGACATACTACATTGGCTAAAGTTGGAAATAGAGCTTCTAAAGAGCTTTTTTAAGCTCTTTGAGCTCACCATGCCTCTCAAGGCTTTAAACAAATCAAGGATGGGTAGTCTATTCTCAAGGAATTTCCTAATATCATTTAGGCCTTTGTCAAACATTTTGAATAGTTTTTTAAGGCTCAAGATAATTCTCTCAAGAATGTGAGCATGCTTTTCAATAATGTTTTAAAGTTGTTCCTTGTCATCTTTTTTCCTCTCAACAATATTTTTATAATCAATTGTTCTTTATTGTTGATATGCAGGAAGCAATTTTCACCATGGCCAATGATAAAGCCTTTGGGTGCCATAAATTTCCTTGTGAATTTTATAAAACTCTTTGGAACTATGTGGGCAAGGATTGGCATAAAGTTTATCTTGAAGTCTATTGAGATAATTCCCTAGAAAGATTAATATCAACAAAGATAATATTAAATTCATATCTAAATCTAGATATCTAGAAGACATGTGCAAAGAACCTTGTTCAATGCCTCTTATAAATTCATTTCCAAAGCCTTAATAGCCTTGAAATTGTTCTATCTCCTTAAATTGTGTGACATGAGTAGACTAGAATTATTAAATCCAAATACATATTGGATAACATCATTGCAATTTGGGAAGGCACAAAATGGGCCCAATAGTCTCACCAATAATATTTATTAATCAAAGTTGAATTTGTGAAGGTTTATGATTGAATTGAGTGGCCTTTCATCCTGGATATGCTTGAAACCTTGGGATTTGGATCTCAATTCATTCAATTTGTGCATATGTTTTCTTATGTTTTTTCTTGCATTACTATCAATGGTAGGTGCAATACATTCCTTTTGGGCTCCCTCAATCTATTCACTAGGGATGTGCCCTTGCTCCAACTTTATATGTTCTTTTTTCTTGCATTAATATCAATGGTAAGAAATACATTCCTTTTGGGCTCTCTCAATTTATTCACTAGGGATGCCCCTCGCTCCAAATTTATATGTGCTTGCTATCGAAGGGTTTGGGTACCTCTTGATTCATTTTGTTTCTAATGGACTGGTTAAACA
This sequence comes from Sequoia sempervirens, assembly GCA_007258455.2. Taxonomy (NCBI): domain Eukaryota; kingdom Viridiplantae; phylum Streptophyta; class Pinopsida; order Cupressales; family Cupressaceae; genus Sequoia; species Sequoia sempervirens. The sequence continues at coordinate 15,550 of VDFB02033077.1, forward strand.
TATTGCTTCATCTAACTCTTCATCTCAATTGTTGAATGGTTATTTTGTTAATGATTCTTTTCTCATTCTCTCAAAAGAGGAAAATAACATAAAATAGGTTATGTAGTGTTTCAATTTTTTTGAAAGGCCTCGTGACTTTCCATTCAATGGAAAAAGATATAGTGCTACAACAATCATTTCCCTTAAGCCTACTTGGCTTAATTCTTTTGGTTGGAAGTGGATTGGTCATGGTGAAATATTCAAGTTCTTGGGAATACCCTTTGTCTTTAAGGCATATCTAGATTTTTATGGGAAGTTATCCTTACCAAAATTGAAAATGTCTCCTGATGAAGAAATTGAAATGCAACATGACACCTCTATGCCGGTGGTCAATGAACTTGATATTGAACACCATGAGCATGAGCTTGCATTGGAGAATATTCAAGAAGATGTGATGACTAAAAATATTCCTCTAGATGTGGAGAATAAGGTTGCAGAGGAATAGGAGAAAGAGAAACAGGACATCCCAGGGAAGGATGAATCACAAGAAAAAGAAAATCTACCCTCTATGGATATGAAGAAGGACAATGAGAAAAAAGAAGTCCCAAAAAAATCAGAGGCACAAAATATTGAAGACTTGCCTCCTCCAGATAATGAAAAATCTACTGAGGAAGAGAAGAATGCAGAAGACTGCTCCAATAGTGGAGAGCAGGAGAAGGATAAAGAGAAAAAGGAAGAAAGAAGTATTTTGACGATTGGTGAATCCTCTAGAGTGTCCGAAGATTCTTTGAAAAGCCTACCAGGCATGCAACTTCAATTCCAACTAGTGGTGTCATTTTGATGTGCAACAAGGACAAGTTGACATGGACAAAATATCTCCCTTGCATAAGTTACAACTTGGTGATGAATTTCATGCCTCCACGAGAAAGGAGATGTTGTAGACTCACCAGAGGAGTGTTGAGTTGATTTATGAAGCAATAAAAGTGCTACAAGATAGCTTTCTTGGTGCAAATGTTGACAATTCTTTATCTGGTGTGCAACAACTAAGGCTACTACTTGATTCCTTTAAGGAATATTCTACCGGTTTAGAGGAAAGATTGGAAAAGGAAATAACTGAGAAGGTCAATGAAAAGAGGTTGATAGATTCCTCTAACAAATGTGATGTTTCACATGGTAAGTTGCATAGCAACTTAAAAGATATTCAAAATTTTGTAGAGGAAGCAAATTTTTTGTTTCAATTTTTGTTAAAATGGCCTAATTCTACAAAGAGCATAAAAGACCAAATGGACTCACTTGAGTCACATAGCTTAGGCTTCTAGTGTTTATGATTCGATTAGTGATGCAGATGGTGTGACAAGGGATGCTATTGAAAATTTGCACGGTTAGTTCTTCCAACTACAAGAATAGAAAGAGAAAATCATTTTGCAGTATAGTCAGCTCAGAGACTTGATAAGTGCAAGGCGTACATCTCTAAGTCTAGATGAAGGTGAAGAGCTCCATTTGAAGCTTGAGAGTTAGTTTTGTATTATTTACTTCACTAAGAAGTGGGAGACAACAAAGAAGGATTGGGAGGCACACCTTGCAAAATTAAGGGTGTCTAATCAGGGAAATTTTCCCTCATCAACTTAAGTTGTACATTTTTGTTTTTATATAGATAGCTTTCTTGATTGCAATGTACATATGCGGAAGTAGTAGAGAGTGTTGCAATATAATTTTGGTCATTTTTGTTGGATAACATTTTTAGGGGGGGTCTCTAATGTAAATGGCTGAAGAAGTGTTGAGTATAGGAGGGAAGCAGTAAGGGGGAGGCATTCTCATGTATATACATGTATCTACAAAGGGGACAAATAGTTGAAGTAGTTTGAAAAGTTTGACATTGAGAGCCCTTTGTCCTTGATGTCAAAGGGGGAGAAGTTTGAGCAGTTTAAAGAGTTTTGAGAGCTATTGCCATCAATGACAAAGAGGGAGATTGTTGGAAACCTGAAATGTTGGTGGAGATTGTTGGAAGGTTAATTGTCATTGAGAAGATTGTTGGATTGGCAACATGGGCATGATAGTATGGAGAGATTTATGAAGATTGATGAGCATATGGTGTTGTCATTGATGAAAACCCATTACTAATGGCAATCCATGGAAAAAGTGTAGAATTGTTGGTCTGAAGAGGACTAGATGTTTGGATAATTACGTAAGTCCCAAAATACAATTTTGGGGTTCAATGAACTAGTTTTGGGTCCACGTTGCTCCACTATGAAGAATTTGGTTATGTAGTTTTGAGGTAATGTTGATGCATGCTAGATGACTCTAAATCCAAAGTTTCATGATTTGATGTCTTCCACAGCTGAAGTAAGAGTTGACAATCAGACTTTGTAATAGCAGTGTTAGTGGTGCAGAATGTATGTTGGAATACTCTACATTCCACCACAAATGAATATTCTGGTATGTGGATTTGTGGAAGAGTTTACATGTGTCAAAGGTGTGTACATTCCAAGTAGCAAGTGTTTTGGTGGTCCACATTTCAAGGTGTGGATGAATACTTGGTTCATTCAATTTTACTTCACTAGTTTTGCTATGTGACACCAACCTAACTTTTTTTAGGTTGTGCGAAGTTGAGTTATGTAAGAGATGAAATCATGGGAGTAATTATAGGTCATGCCAACCTATCTTTATGTGTTATACACCTTGGTTCTTTTTGCAAGGTGTGTGTGTTGGTATTTTGGGTTGATAAGTTACAAGGATGCACGATACATCTATTAGATTGACCTAATTCATGTTTTGATGGGATGAAGTATATATACAAGGTTAATTCATTGTGGATGGATGTGATGTGAGATAATTAAGAGTGTGTGTGAAATATGATGCAAAGAAGTGCAAGTTGTGATTGAGGTGAAGTATGAAGTGTGTCAAGTCAGTTTTCCGAGCTTTAGTGAAACTGTATCTTCAACATAGGACAGATGCATTATTAGCAGTTCACATTTGGTAGTGAGCCACCCCTTTCTCCATCTCTTTCTATTTTGGGTTGTGAGCCTTTCTCTTTTGAACAATGAGACCATCATTTTGTATCAAACTTTGTAACCAGTTGCAATATATATTGTGAGCTAATCCTCATTGTGGTTTTTCCTTTTTTTGGTTTTCCACTTAAATATAGTGTTCTTGTGTTCTTTGATGTGATGCATGTTTTCTATGTTTGTTTCCATTACTGCAAGTTTAATGTGATGCATTGAATGGATGTTTAAAGTTGATAAAGTTAATGATTTTTAGTGAATACTAATTCACCCCCCTTCTTAGTATTCTGGGTGTTCAACAAGAGTATTAGTGGAGGAGCATGCTTTGTTGGAAAAAGTCTAGTGTCTTGGTTAAGAAAGAAATAGCCTTCAATTTCTTTATCCACAATAGGGGTATAATACATAGCAACAACATCATGTGTTGCACATAAGTTCTTTAGATAAAACAAACATTGAAAGACATTAAGGTAGAATATGATCATCCAACTTCAATACTTTGTGACAACACTAGTGTAATAAATATTTTAAAGAGTCTTATTATGTACTCTAGGATAACTCATATTCCTATCAAGTATCATTTCTTAAGAGAATAGGTAGCAGATAAAAAAAGAGAATAGGTAGAAAATCAACATGTCAAGTTGGAATACATTACCACAAAAGAACATATCATAGATATTTTCACAAATCCCCTTGTAGAAGAGACTTTTGAGTATCTCAAGAGGAAATTGTGAGTGATATCTTTCTTATCTAGTCACTAAATTCTTGAGAAGCACACATTCGGGGGGAGCTAATCACTGCAATATCTTTTAGCTATGCATGCTCTTTTCCATTGATGTCAAAGGGGGAGAATTGCAGACAAATGGAGAATTATATTCTTTCTATATTCACAAATGGTTTCTTTGATTACAAGGTGGCCATCAATGACAAAGAGGGAGATTGTTGGAAAGATCATTGTCATTGATGACAAAGAAGAGAAGAGCATAATGATTTTCATAGTAGGAAATCACATGCCTTAATATGCAACAATGGGGGTTTAAAGTGTGAAGGATAAATGCCACTGATCACTCCTTTCAATGCAATCATCAAGATTAAAAAGGTGGTTGACTCTTATTTAAGGTAGTGTTGGAATTATTAAATGTTCTAACTCCCCTGGGAAAATTTAATTTAATATTAATTGGGGTCTCTTTGAATGGGTCAACCCTCTTGGTGTAGTCACCCCTCTTGGCGGAATTAAAATTTTATTATTATTTTCAAATGAGGGCGACCCCTTTGGAAAAATTCCCTCCCTTCATGAAGAGGCATGAAGAGGTATGAAATGAAGATGAAATGGGAGTAATGGGAGAAAGCAAAAATGTAATATCATTCCAACACAAGCAAATTTTTGAAGAAGAGAATATATGTGAAAAATGTTGCAAGCAGATTTGATGAAGAAGATTCAAAATATCATTATCCATTGAAGAAGTAATATTTAAGAAGGAGAAAAAATATGTTAATTTGGAGGTCGGTGCCTCTCAATAGAAGAGAATTGTGTCTCTTACTAAGTCGGTGCTTAGTATTGGGGATTGGTGTCTCCAATGGGTTGGTGTCTACAAAGATTTGTAAGAAAACTTTATCTTTGGTTGGATTTGGACAATAGATCCAAGTAGTCGTTTCTTCATGGTTTTCTCCCAAAAGGTTTTCTAGGTAAACCACGTGTCTCTTAATTGTTAGATCTTGTGTGATTATTATTGTGGTTGTTGGGTTTTAAATAAGTAAAAAATTATCTTGTATTGATTCATCCCTTCCTAGTATAAGTGTGTGTGCTCATCAAGGAGAGGGAGGGAAAATATGGAGGGGAGGATATAGATATCTATAGATAGGAAAATAAAGATGGAGGGAGAGAGATCTTAGAGAAATATGGGGGGAGGGAGAGAGAGACATAGACAAAGAAAAAGATGGCAGGATAGATAGGTCTAGAGATTAAAAATAGATACATGGAGAGATAAAGAGATAGAGAGAGGGAGGGAATGAATGAGGGAGAGGAGGGAGGGAGAGGTAGAGAGATAGATGAGATAGATAGGTCTAGAGATAGTCAAATAGAGATGGAGAGAGGGAGAGATGCAAGGAGAGATAGAGAGAGGGATAGATCATAGGGAAATATGAGAGAGAGAGAGAGAGATTTGGAAAGAGAGAGAGAGAATGGGAAGAGAAAGAGAGAGAAATGTAGAGATAGAGAGGGAGAGAGCAAGGGAGAGGTAGAGAGAGAGGGGATATATAGGGTTAGATATACACAAATAGAGATGGAGAGAGGAAGAGATAGAGGGAGGGAGAGGAGGGAGGGAGGGAGATATAGAGTGAGAGGGGGGATAGATATGTCTAGTTATAGACAAATAAAGATGGAGAGAGGAAGAGAGATCCAGAGACTATGGGATTTGATTTAGGTATTTCCAACCCTTAGGATGTCTAAAGATGTGTTTTTTGTAAATTATAAAAAATGACTAAATATCAAGCATGTTCTCCATCAAGTTTGCATGTTTTTCAATATTGATTTAAAAAATACCACAAACATTGAGCTCTCCCTTAGCTTTCTAACCCTGTAATCTTTTTACATTCAAATATGTTAATTTTTTTTTTATCTTTAATTACTTTTGGTAGTGTCTCTATTTTTTGTCGAAAACTTGTGTATGGTATTTTGGTTTCATCTTTTAACTATTCATTAAATTTTGATTTTATTTTTTTACATACTAGACTCTATTCTATACACATTCAAAAAAATAAATTGATTTTCGATTACTTTCCAAGAAATTTAGGGGTTAGCACACTCAATTTTTCATTTTTTAGGATGTCTCCACTTTGTAAATTAGTAAAAAATAATATATATTCATTAAAAAATTAGCATAAAAATCAAACAGAAACTACAAGGTGTTAGCTAATTTTTTATTGAAGTGATTTTTGAAATACTAAAAAAATCACCGTATGCTATGTTATGTTTTTTGACAAAAAAATAGGAGCATTTTGTGTGCTCCCCCTTTTTGAAACTCTCAATCTCCATCATTTAAAAAAAAAAATAACAGTTTGGAAAGTAGATTCAAAGCACTACGAATCTTGTTCTTGTTGTGTCTTCAAATTTTGAATGTAATTGTCTTCAATTTCTCGTTCAAGATCAATTTTTCCTAATTTTAGAAAAAGTGGTCACTTAAGACCCCCTTTTGATCCACCATTTCTATGCACTTACCCTATACTTGTACCATTTTTTATTGTTTAATCACTTTTGGTAGACATGCTTGTTTCTTTTCCTTTTTATTTGTTGTCCTCATTGGAAAACTTTATTGAAGATTGTGAGAGATCCCATGGGATGATACACCTACATTAGGGGTTAAGTATGCTTATTGTCAACTTCACAAGGCTTAGGAACCCCAATATTTATTGCCATCTCCACAAAAAGAAGGATATGAAGGGGAAAAGAGTGATAGATTCTATTGATTTTAGCTCTAGGCATTTAGAAACCCTACCCATGTTGATGATTCTTAAGATGATTTCAAGTATAACATTAAGTTTGCATCAAAGTATGACATCTACCTATCTAGGGAGAAGATCTTGGAACACAATGAGCATAGAAATTTGGAAGCTCATAGTAAAGATATATATGTTGTAGCAAGGGTAATAAAATAAAGAGACTTGAATCCCCTATACAATCCCTTGTGATTATGAAGAGAGGTACTAAAAACATGAACATTAATAAAACCTAAGAGTCAGCAAAGAAGATTGATGCCCAAAAATGGATATTAGGTGTAAAGGGAAGGCCAAGGCATTCCATGAAATGGGTGGTACCTTCCCAAGTATTCAAGACCCTTGTCTTTCTCTCCCCATGGACTCTATCTGCCCTTGTCCAACCCTATATCCTCAAGGAATTGTCTATTGTGGTTGATCAAATGCTTCAAAATTTGGGTACTCTACAAGAAGCCTATGAAGCACAACATAACCTCACAAAATGATTCTTCATGGAGATTAACAAGATTATCAAGCTGCCTATAATGGATAAAAAGAAAAAAAGGGTTGTGCAGGTCTCTATTGATGAGCATGAAAGAATCTTCCAGATTTGTGATACTATCCCCCAAGTCAACAAGTTGGCTGTTGATTGCACCAATGAAAAGGAGAAAATGATAGTTGTCGAGGAAGGAATGAAACAAGGCCTGGACATCTATGACACCAGATTGCTCATGTTGGAGTAAAATATAAAAACTATTAATGATAATCTGATCAGGATTGCCAAATTCAGCAAATGCACTACAAAGAATAGTGTTTCAAGGCTAAAAATCATGAGTGACAAAGACAAAGACAAAGACACTAAAGCAGGTCTCAGACAAATACACTAAAGCAGGTCTCAGCTGCAAATCTAAGAGTGGTAAAAAGAAAAACTATGATGAAAAAATAAAATAATTACAGAAGTTTGTAGATCTTCATGACAGTTTTCATAAGAAGGAATTGGAAGCAGCTGAAACTCTGAAGAAACTGTAATTTTTTGGAACTTTTTATTTTGTTTTGTTACTCTGTTGTTAAGACTCTAGTGCAAGTTTGTTATTGGTTTGCTGATGGTCAGGTAATGCTTTGGTAAGATTTTGCCTTTTATTACAAGATTTCAGATGCCCTCCAAAACTTGTTCTACATCTTTAATGAAATCGACTAGAACCCACTATTCAAAATATTAAATAGAAACTGCTTTAAAATATCTGACGGGCTGTATTTTTACTACAATTTGTCTTAAAATAAAAAAAATAGAATACAAAACCTAGATTTACTTTCATCATTGCCCATCTCCTGCCCCGAACACTTTGGATAACATTAATCATTGAATCATCCCTGTATTGATTGCATTGTATGTCTCTTTGTAATACACATTTCTGTTCTTTCATTACGAGGCAAATCTTTAACGAGATCCAAATGATAGGCTGCAAACGGCTACAGTCTCAACCCAAATCGGCTGCTTCTAGGGTTATGGGCACTAGAAATTTGTTTTCTAGATTTACTTTAATTGATACTGCAGCCTGCACTTATAGTCAACATGAGCGATTCAGTGCCCTGGGCAGGTACTGCTCTTGACTATTTATATCATAAACGATACTTAAGGAGAATATGATAATACAAGATCTCATTTATGCCTAAACAAATCGAATAATTTTTTCTTGGGAAGTATGCCCAAGCCTCATCGAAATTACAAAGCCTTGTCCTTATGCGTATTCATAGATTTTTAATTCAAAGTAAATTTGAATGGCAGCCATGTGCCTTATCATCTATAGGAATGCAGAAACGGACAAGCTATTCAGAGCTAAATTTTAATAGCTGTCTTAACAGTAGAAGGGCTCTGTGCACCAAGATTTAAAGGGGGTTTGGGTAAGGTTTTCTTCAAGCAAAATCTGTAAAACTTAGCTTGGATGCTGGACCATGTTGCTCTAAGCTAAGCTCTTTTGTACACTGTAAATTGACAGAAGTGATTTGATTGGTTTTCCTTTTGAATTTTTGTAGCTTGGAACTCTCAGTGTATTAAAAGAAGATGGCTGATTCTTCTAGTGGTGAGGTGAAGAGAGGAGCTTGGACCGCCCAAGAGGATGCTTTGCTGCTAAAATTCATGGGAAGTCATGGATTGGATGCAGGTGGTTGGACAACTCTCCCAAATAAAGCAGGTGAAGAATATGATAAAATGAGATAATGATACCATATTTTTTATGTGGCGTAGGTCAAATTTCTCTTGTGGCAACTTCAAAATGTATGATACAATTTCGTTTAGAAGTTTGGAAGCTTGTTTCTTGATATTTTTTTTATCTTCAAACATGTTTGTAATTGTACCCATCTGATCTCACGAAGATTTTGTCTCTTGGTACTTTTTATCATTAAAGTACATATGTGTAATTGTGCCCAATATGATTACACGAAGATTTTGTCCCTGGGTATCTCTGATAATCAAACATATATGCAATTGTGCCAAATATGATTACATGAAGATTTTATCCCTGGGTATCTCTGATAATCTAACATGTGTGCAATTGTGCCCAATATGGTTACATGAAGATTTTGTCCCTGGGTATCTCTGATAATCAAACATATGTGCAATTGTGGTCAATATGATTACACGAAGATTGCATCTCTGTGTATTATTGATCATCAAACATATGTGTAATTGTGTCTAATATGATTACATGGCAGCTTAAGCTACCACAAACTACTTGAAAGAAAATAAATTCCATCTTTCAATTCATTGAAGCTCCAAAACCAGTTAGTTTGATTCAAGTTTCTTTATGGATTAACAGCAAGAACTTAAAAAAACAGTTATCCTTTATACAGGTTTGAGGAGGACTGGAAAAAGCTGCAGGTTCAGGTGGATGAATCACCTGAAACCCAACATAAACCATGGCAATATTTCTCCGGATGAAGAAGAGCTTATAATCAGACTACACCGCCTCCTTGGCAATAGGTCAAAATTGTGACTGGAACTTATAATGCTTTTTGCAAAATCTCATTTGATTCAAGACTATATCTTGAAGATTATGACTCCTATCTGTGCACTTGTGCTTATATTATCATATATTATTGTAGATTAATATAAATCTGTCGCATCCTCTACTTAGTTTCATGTATTGGACTATCATGCAACAAATACTTATATCCTTGTTTATTGGGTATTTGAGCAGATGGTCATTGATAGCAGGGAGATTGCCTGGTCGAACAGATAACCAGATAAAGAATTACTGGAACACTCATTTGAGCACTAAAAGCTCATCCAAACAGTTAGACCACAAAAACAGTGGATATAGGAAGCGCGAGAAGCAAGCCAAACATTGTTGTAAAATCCCAGCTGGAACAAAAGAGTCAATGACCCCAAACTCTGAGCAGAATCCATGCATTTTCCCCAAAGAATATGCATGTACCACTGCTCCTTTTGCTATTTCTCTATTCCCTGAACTCGATTTGAGTTTTCCTGAACTTGACTGGTTCTACAACTCGAACCTGGATAGCCACATTATCGACTTCCCTGATCCCAATTATTCAGGTACATTTTCTAATGAGTTGAGCTACTTATTGCCTGGAGAGAATAGGTTTCATGGAAACTCATTCTGATTATGTGTTGACAATAAAACGAAATTGTATTTCATGAACTGTACCATAGTATTAAGCTTTGCTTGAAGTTGCAGGAAAGAACATGGTCTGCAACAATATATTAAATTCTTGATGCATCAGTAGATTGCCATGAGAGAGAGGATAAGTCCATGTCATTCTAGCTGTTTGGTTTATCATCTCGAAGCTGTATGTGGCATGTTGCAGTTGTTCATTCAATAAAGATGTTTGTCTCATTTGAGACAACTTGTTTTAAAAATTTCTAAGTGGCGGAGGAAATGCTGACATCTGGTTCTCATTTTGTATTTATTTACTGGCATGTACACGCCCATTCTTTGCATCTATCTTTGGTCTGTGATTTCATTTTATGGCCCATGCAGGGAGGACAAAGAATGTAGCGAGGGTAGCGAGGGTAGGAATGGTATACTATGGGAAAAATAATGATATTAAATTTGTCCTCGTTTGAATTAGGAAGTCTCGCTAAATTCCAACGTAGAAGATAAGTCTGAAGCAATTATCGAAGAGAGGAAGAGGATTTCTCTTCAAAGCATCATTAGAAAAAGGCTTTTAGATTGTTTTGTGTGCGCCCCTTAAAGCTCGTCCCATTCCTGGTCTAAACGATATTAAACTTTTAGGCTTTATCTTTGCTTTTTCACAAGTTCCCCTGTCATTACACGAGTTACGATAATCAAATATTCCAAAAATCTAGAGAGTAGAGTTTGACCTTAAAATTAGTATCTTTGTTTTAAAAAAAATAAAAAATTATAGGAGAATATTAATTATCACAGTTTAAATATTTTGAAATTTTAAAGAATAGAATTTGATTTTAAAATTAAATCTATCATTTTTTTTTTAGCTATCTCGATTCATATTTAAAGTAGGATGCAAAATCACACAAAACAAAGTTTTGATTCTTTATTAAAAAATGAGGAAATAACTATGGCAAAGCATTAGGTTAGCATGAGTAAGAAGTAGACCACTGCTAAAAGCAAGCAACAATTAAGATATGTTATAAATTAAGTAAATATTATCATTTCCTGAAATTTAATATGGTGATATATCATTTAATCTATATATTAAATTAATATATTGATATGAAAAAAATAATCATTGTTTTTTATTAGAGGTAAAATAAGTTTTGAAGGGACCCCAAAACCTTTTACAAAAAAGAGAGCTGCTTCAAAAGATAAGCACACAGATCAACAAACAACCAACAAGTAGCAAACCATAAGCAACACAGTTGCCAAAAAAAGGAAGATAAAAAACAGTAGTTATAGATTCTTTAGAATATTAGTAGCTTCCATATCACTTTCAATTATCCTTTCATGCACTTCCATAACTTCAGAAATTTCTTTAGTAGGTACCCCAGCTTTTAGCATAGTTTTATTGTGGGTCCAAGTACAAGGCCCCATTTCACTTGCCTCTTTAATCAAAACACTAGGCAAACCAACAACATCCCCAGCAACAACCTTACCATTTGAAGCTTCATCCACTACCTATTCCTTGTAGCTCCTTAGCACCTAAAGCTTCCTCCATCCACTACCTCGCCTTCTTATTGAGGACAGTCAAACCCTTCGTTTCATTCCTCATAGCAGATTTGGACACATCCACAACTTTATTCAATTTCAAATTAACTCATTCCATTTTCTCTTCCAAGGCTACAATCCTCTTTTCAAAAAATTGCTTTAACTTTAACATTTCATTAGCAACAATCTTTAAAGCATCAAAAAGCTGGTTAATTTGAGCCTGTAGAGAGGACTTCGAAGATTCCCCAACTTTACTCACAGCCCCATGAACCTTCACATTGGTCATATTTAGTTCATGGAAAGCCCATTTAAATAACCTAAACAATGAGATAGAACCCTCCTTCGCCAAACCCAAAACATTAGGTAAATCCTCCTTGTTAAACTTGAACACATACATTGCCTCTACTTTAGCCTCCTAAGAGTCACTGCTCGGATTTTGTCTATCAATCACCTATTTCCCTTTTACCCCAGCAATCGACATCTGTATTTTGTGAAGAGAGCGAGCACAATTTCATTAGTAACAATCTTCCCTCTATTTTGCACCTTCATCCCCTATTCAGGCATATCCATGTTTTCCTGCCCGCCAGCAAAATCTAGAGGTGACTCAACACCAATTGACTCCTCCTGAATAGGAGTACCAATCTGGTTAGCCATCTTCTTACTACTCCCACCCTTTGAGCCCTTTTTTCTCTTAGACCCAGACACATGGGGCATCCCAATTTTTCCCCCAGTAGCAGCTTTCTTCCCTTTCATCAGGGCAGAGGATTCACCCTTCCCAATTTTGTAGGGTTTGTCACTAACTACCTCATCACTGCAAGTATCATACTCCACAAAAACATGGGTAGATTTACCTTTCTTACCCCCTTAATAGGAGCAAGAGGCTTTGAATAGACTTCCATTGGAGCCTCTAAGTTAGGTTCATAATCATCATCCGCTTCTAACCAAATCTCATACTCCAAATCCAATTTTTTTTCTTACTTTTAGGAACCTTCTCAAGGTGCTAAGGAACCACATAGGACTTGGCATAATCCGAAATGAGGAGGATTAAGCCAACATGAAGCACCAAATTTTTAGGATTATGCTTGTGATCCTTAATCCCACATTCCAAGGATGCCAACAAATAGAAAGGAAAAAAACCTTTCTTCTTGTGCCTAAAGTGGTTCAGAAGAACAAAATGATAACCAAAAAGGACTGAGAAATGACCTTCTAGAGTTATATACCTCATGAGTTCTTTTGCGACTTCTCCCCAATGAGCCTTGATAGAACTATGGTAGTAGCCACCACATTTAGCTCTCTCCAACTTCTTCCTTTCATAATCTTTAAAGAGAATCTCCAATGTGGCATTGGACTCCTTGTTGTCTCTATACACTTTCCTTCCCTCAGTAGAAAGGCCCATGATACCAACAATAAAGTCTTCACTAATATCAAATTCACTTCCACCCAACTTAAGAACCCTATTATGCCAACCCTTAACAAACATCTTTGTCGCCTTCAGATCATTCCTATGGAGTCTCTCTATATACGGCATAATCCCACCTAGTTGTAATCATTCCGACACTTTATGCTTGGATTTCAAAGTATCACAGGAGAATGGCTCAGCCTTGTTCCTTTCTCTGCTCATGATCACAGACAGTGAAACCCAGTAGCTTGAGAAATTTGCAAAAAAAATGAGAAGAATCCTCGAGAAAAAAGGAAAAGAATAACCCACAATTTGTGTGAAGACGATAGGGTGGTAGAGGGTAATTATTATTCTTAAAGGCTGCCCCATATGGATGATTTTCAAATCATCAAAAAACCAAGCAAGATCCAATTCAGAATCACACCTTGAAAGGTAACCTGCCACATGATCAGACTCATGGAAACAGGCATTATGAAACCGGCACCCTCTTTAGAATTTTTGGAGATCATTATTAAGACAAACAAGGGCCTCTATAGGAAGGGGATCATTCTCATCCCAAATCCTCTATACACTAACCCCAATGTTAGCAAAAATATCCACTAAACCATTTCCCTCTTTGAAAATATGTGATATATAGAATTTATCAAAGGAATTCAATATATCAACCACATCCAAAATTAGGGATTCAACAGTCCATGAGGGGGGAGTAGAATTCTTCAAGTTATTAATAACATTTAACGAATCCCCCTCTAACCAAACCTTCCTGAAACATTTAGATTGAGCAACCTTCAACCCATGATAGGCAGTTGAAGCTTAAAAAAATAATCATTGTTAATGTATTCATTAGAAATTCCCTTAATGATCCTTTTGCCTAGCCATCTAGCCAAGTGTAGGCTACAATGCATTCTAGTACTTTTACAATTCTTATACTTTAAAATTGAGATCAACAAAATCAATAGAACTTGTTGATCTAATTACAAATACTAGTCTAATAAAATTTAGAAGAAGATAAATATGTATAAAAATGAATAGAAGTCAAAATAACACATCATATGTGTGCATATAAGATTTGTATAGATGGTTATTCAATCATTTGGAAGATCTTGATGCAAAGGATCAACCATAATAATCAATTTGCACAAAACAATCATAGATTGCAGATGCAACACATAATGGCTATTCCAATATATTGAGGATGCAAATACAATATGCAAATCAATACAAAAGAATGCTTAAGCAAGATGGAAAATATGCTTACATGAGAGTAAAGGTTAGTATAGAATATACTATTAAATGATGACAAAACTTATTACATATGTGGATGAGGATGAAAATCCACTAATAAACATAGGGAAATATATGCTCAACAACCTTTATTATATGTAAGATGTCATCTACCTAAGTAATTTTATCCTAAGGTATATACTAATGTAATAAAAATAAATTAAATGCATAGAAAATAAATGCACCAACACCTCGTAATAAGTGTAGTCTAGGTGGGTAGAAATAGGTCCCAACATATATGTAGCCATATTAGTACCCATGAACAAAATGATCTCCCCAATAAAATAGAATAAAATATAAGGGTAGGAGAAGTCCCCCTTCACCTATACAAGAGGGAAAAATGCCCTCTAGGAAGAGAGAAAAGAGAAGGATTAGTTGATCCCAATTGAAGGCATACTCTCCCACTTGCAAGTATATGACTAAACTTGTTGTCTATGAAGGGTTTTATGAAGATATCAAAATATTAATCTTAAGTGGTAAAAAATACAAATCAATGACCTAATCCTAGATTAGCTCCTAAATGTAGTGTATGTAGACCTTGATATGTTTGGTTTTTTGATGATTGAGTAGGTTCTTTGAGATCTAAATGGAACTTAAGTGTCACTATATGCTTATAAAAGGGAAAGTGAAACTTATTAAGGATGTTATAAATCCATATTACCTCAATAAAAAAATTAATAGCCCATCAATATTCAACTTTAATAAAAGAAATAAAAAATAGTATGCTACTTCTTACTTGACTAAAAATTGGGGCTAGTCCAAGATGAAATTTATAGCTAGAAATGGACTTGTGATCATTAAAATTGATTTCTTAATCAAAATATATGTATCACATGATATTTGGAACTATACTCTCTAATTAGTGGACCCCAAACTTGTGAGTTTCTTGAGCATAATGAAGTATGTGTTTAGAACTTTCTAATCAAGTTCATGTGGCTCTTGCAAAAAATAAGAAATTATTCCAACTACAAATGAGATGTTTAAACATGTATGTCACACAGGTGAGACTACGAATGACCTAAAATATAAACTAGCATCAATCAAGGGAGTTGAACACTTAGCCTCATGCTTGGTTCCAAATAAAAGGGAGTCAATGTAGGCTTACAATCAAGCACACAAAATTATGCTAGAAGATCAAGAAAATACATGGATGGTGCAAAACTAATCCTAAAATAAGATTATGTGATCTCAATCCTAATAAATTATAGTGCTATCCCAATCTAGTCATAGAAAACATGTCTTGAAGATTATATTTGACTCTAGCAATGATGAGTGAAGAACTTCATGTGATGATTAGATCATCAACATGTATAGAACCAAGATTAAAATTACATTATCCTAACATAAAATATAGGTATTTACATTAGAATTTGACATCTAGAGAATCCAATCAAACTTGAATAAGAGAATCCATGTTGGCGTATCAAGCTTAAGTAGCATGTTTGAAGACATAGAAAAACTTCCCAAGTCTACAAACTAGTGAAATATCCTTACTGAACACTCATGATTTCTCCATATAAATATGTTCTTATAGATCCTACTGAATAAATGCACTCTACAGATTCATTTGGTTTACAAGCCAATAATGAGCCATCTAGTAGTTACAAGTGTCAAGGGAATAAAGTTTAGCTTGAAAATTGTGTTATTATTTGTGTAATCAATACTAGGTACTTAAAATTGACATTTTTCCACAAGTTATTCTTTATTTAAATGATCAACTATGATATTTATAACATATTTGATCCAACAAACCCACTTGTAACAAACCAATTCCCTTCACTTAGGAAGTGGGACTAGATCCCATATGTGATTTCTAATCAAATAATTTTACTCTTCTTCTATTTTTGAATCCCAACTAGCAATACCAAATGCTTCATGAAATAACTATGGATCTAAAGCAAAGGAAATATAGGCATGTGTAGGATATTGGTAATATGACCATGTCCTTGAGTGTCAAAAGGATCCCTAACTAAATTACTAACAACAAAAGATTTTGATAAGTTCAACATGGAACATAGGAAGATGGGGATAAAGGAGAGTCCTTAGTCTCAAATTGATGAATCCAAGATGAAGGAAAAGAAGACTTTAAAGTTTCCCAATGAGTCCATGAAGATAAAGTAGAATCCTCTAGATCATTTTCATTTTCCAAGGAATCAACTATGAATGAAGAAGGACAAATATAGGAGGATAAACTTTGAGATATCAACTATGAATGAAGAAGGACAAATATAGGAGGATAAACTTGGAGATATCTCAAATTAAACACACTTATGAATGGATAGGTCATGAGTCTCTAGATGCAATAGGATGAAATTTTAAATACATATCACCTTTTTATAAAGTAACTGACCAACACTTATCTACTTTTTTAAGTGAATCACTTGAAAGTAAAATACATGTTTTAAATTTTGAGATGATTTAAATGAAATTTATCCGTTTTAATATAGCTTATGGGTAAGTGCAATTTGGCCAAAAAGTGGAATTCATTTTCTTTAAAATAAAAGTTTGTCATACTTGTAAAAATTTGTAGAAATTACACAAAATATTAAAATGGTGTAAAAATACGAAATTTAGGATTTTGTCTCTAGTTCTCAAATATGCAATTTATTCTAATACCTAAATGATAAAAATTGGTTTTGTATAGGATGTACAAAAGCAGGTTTTTTAAGTTCTATATTTTGATCCAAAATATACACATGTACAACAAATATAATTTGGCCTAAGTAAAATTATTATTTTTAATTCCTATTGGGGAAAGATATGTATTATGACAAAGTTTGATAAGGATATTTTTTATTTTTTTTAAACATATACTTAATAATTAATTTTATATTGACCTTAATTTCTATTTATGAAAACTCCTTGTGTAAGACCAACATAATTTGAGGTAAAATAATCATGAAATGATTTTTTTTATTGTATAGACAATGACGTCTATATTGGTTGAATTTTTTTTTAAAAATTCAAAAATCATAAGTTATTAAAAATAGAATACATGTCAATTCAAATTCATGAACCACTTTCTTTAAAAATAAATAAATAAATAGAAAAATATATCAAATATTGAAAAAAATACATATTTGAACTACATAATTAATCAAATTCAAAACACAATCAATTCCTAAAACCGTTCCATCGTTCTCTATTCTCAAGGATCCTCTAAATCATTAGTGCTCTCAGATTTGTATATTGCACTATGACTGTTTGGATGACAACCTAAGAAACGAGATGTTGTAGAATGCAAGAATCTAATTCCTACATGATAATAAGTTGTATGATAATGTTGAATGATGCTATGATATTATGTTGCAAATGATAATGGTGATATGACAATGGATATGATGCCAAAGACTATGATGGAAATGTTGTATAAAAACTAAGATGATAAATATAATACAACTATGAAACTAAGTCATGATTCTAAACTAAAACAATTCTAAATGCTAAATGCCTAACTGCTCCATGCTCAAACTCTAAATGCTCAAAGTTCTCTCACAAAAATTTTGCATAATAAGTTTACTCAAAGATGGGATGCCAAATGTTGTAGAATGGGCTTGTATTTATAGGATTTCCAAGGCATATTGTGATGTGGTAGTAACCAACAGTCAACATTTCAGCTGGAGAGATGAACGGTGGAGATGGAAAAAGTTAGAGGGAATCATGGAGGATGTTCCCTTAACTGTGAACACCATGCCAAGTGTGAGGGAGAATGAAATGATGGAGAGAGGCAAGTGTCCAAAGTTTGTTTTGGAATTGGTTGAGGATAATTCCTATTTGAATATTAGACATATTTAAATTCACGTGACACTTGATGATGTGGTAAGAGGAAAATTTGGAGACATGTGCCTAAATTCAAATTGGGAATTTAAATTTAGTGAGAAGATTATTAATTAAATAAAACAAACTATGTGCATTTGTTTATTTAATTAAAATTAGAAGAATGTGATTTAAGACAGTAGAATTAGAAGGTGTGAACTATATAAATATATTTGAAATTTATTTATAAGTAGATGAAATAAGATATTTATTAATTAAATAACTGGTATTTAATTACTTATCTTGACTGATTTTAGGTGTATACATTTTTCCCCTCTTTGAAGTAATGTGTTTACACGTTGCTTCAAAGACATTTTTTTGTTGATGCTGACAAAAAAATTTGATGCCCTAGATGCCAAATAAATCAACCCCATAAAAATCCCACTTAATTAGCCTTTAAAAGGTTAAAAGGGTGATTTTGAATTTCATTTGTGCCTTTGCAATTTGAAAATTGAGAGTGATTGAGAAAATTAGTGCAACTTTGGAAAGATGGTGATTCCCTACCACACACACCAATTCGAGCACGTGTGACATCACAACCGTCCGGCAGCGTATGCACCTTCGGTACATACCTTGAAAAACCTCCTTGTGATTTTTGAATCTCGTTGTTCACACCTTTTTTCACATTTAAATTCTGCTTGTTATGTTTTAGCACATCGGTAGGCTATTTTAGCGCATCCAGTAGTTTAGTGCATAGGGCTAGGTTTTTAGCGCATAGGGTTAATAGATTAGCACATCAATAATTTTAGTGCTTCCATGCATAGATTTAGCACATTGGGTGAATAATGTAGCGCATAGGTAAATTTAGCGCATTTAATCAAAAGTTTGGTTCATATGGTCATTTGGCGTATTGATAGAGGGATTTAGCGCATTGTTGAAATTTGATAGTGCATATGATGATTTGGCGCATAGAGACCTTGTTTCAGCACATCCATGGAATTTTCTGGTGCATGCATGCTTTTAGCGCTTTGAGTCACTGTTTTAGCGCATTGAGGTTAGATTGATGAATTTTTAGATTAAAATTCATGATTTAGATGATTGTTGATCATGTCAGCCTTTGATTTGATGATGATTGATGATGCTAATAGATTAGATGATGATTGATCTCATGATAGGTGAGATTCAATGATAGGATGATGATAATTGACCTCATGATAGGCGAGGATGAATGATAGATTGATGATTGAAATCATGATAGGCTAGGTTCAATGATAAACACTCACGAGATGCAATCAAAATATCATCAGAGCTAATTAGGTTGATAGGTTGATTGATGTTTGATTGATTGATTTGTTGATTTTCAATATGTTATGATGATAGGAGCCTTCGTCAATCCTACAAATTTGGGAGCATTTCCTGAGGACTTGGGAGTTGATTATGCATTTGGATCAGACTGATCTAAATATGATTGGCCGATGTGGATTGACTTCACTGATAGACATACCCTAGCATTGGATTAATAGGGGGCTTCTAACCACACTAGTAGAGAGATGGAACAGTGAGCATAACACCTTTCATTTTCCCACTAGTGAGATAGATGACAGTGACACCAGAGGATGTCTACTGCATTTTGAGGATTCCAGTCGTTGGGGAGCTAGTTGTATATGATTTTGTCAACCAAGGTGTGACTAATGCACTATGGAGAGTGTTCGAGGATGATCGGATATGTAGCTATGAGATCCCATGGCGAGAGATGTTTAATGCCTACACGACATTTCCATGTGTGATTACTAGTTTCATTTGAGGTTTTCAATGTCTTGACTGTCGATCAAAGGGACTCTCAGTTGGAAGGGGTTAGATACTTGAGAGCATGATTACTTAGGGTACTAGATATGCATGGGGATGTTGCATGCTTTCCCACTTATACCATGATCTTCACTAGGTTGTGTATTTGAGAGGAGCTAGTTTGTCAACAAGAGTCACATTATTGTAGATATGGGTGTGGGAGAATATAGTTGTCACTCATCTAGTGGCAGAGAGATAGCGTCCAAAGTTTCTTCCATATGTTCATGCATATATAGGTCCAGTTGTCCAGCCTAGACTGGGAAAATTGGAGTATTGGATGATCTAGAGACAGTGACATGGAAGCCCTACCTTGATTGAGAGCATTGGCTGGAGGATGACACTAAGATGTTGTATTTATGCTCGTCTATGTCCCTAATTGGGAGGACACAACTTATTATTAAGATATTTCTGCTTATGAGGGTGTTGCAGTAGTATGGCAGGGTATAGGGCATGCCTTAGGGAGTGGCTCATTATGCACAGTGACAGATTGATGTGCCAGAGTGGGGGCTTGTGTTATCATATAATGTTGCAGTTGAGGAGTATCAAGGTTTATAGGCCATTACTTGGGATTATCATCCGAAGATTATTGAGGCTCTGATATCTGAGGAGTATACACAATATTTCCTCCTACATCCATTTCCATGGATATCTAGTCCAGATGAGCGATTTCCCTTGTTAGATGATGAGGAGAGGTTAGCAATACATGGATGCGAGCGGAGGAGAGATGGAGGAGATGAGGAGGAGGAGGAGGCGAAGAGTAGTGATGATGGGGATGGGGATGGAGATGGAGGAGACAAAGATGGTGATGAGGGTGATGGAGATAGAGATGAGGGTGGTGGAGGAGATGAGTGTGGTGCAGGGCCAATGATAGATGTTTGAGACTTTAGAGTACCTCGAAAGAGGCAATCATTGGTAGCTGCAACATAGCAGCATATTCGGATTTGGCTACCCTCACAACGGCAATAGACACAGATAGTTGCATTAAAAATTTAGGTGCAAACATTGTAGGGTCAATTGGAACAAGTACAAGCTTTGCTGCAAACATAGACCAAGGCCTAGGCTTGGACATAGGCACATATTGCCACTCTTATGGCTGAGAGGGATACCTTGTGTATAAGAGCGAATTCGTACCCCATGTACAAATCCCCTTTTTTCCTTTGTTTGATTAAGGAAGGCCCCTATACAGCCCCAAAATTCTCCCCCTCTTGTGTGCAGGGATTGAAGACACTCATATTTTAGAAGCTTCATCACTCGCATGGTTGTAAGTATCTCCTTCCTTTCTTCTCCTTATCTTTGTCAATTCTACTACTTTATCACATTCTATCTTTTTCATATATTCTATAAGTTCTTAGAAATCAGATAGAAGTAGTCACTTAGCTATTTCCTAAAGACATTCTCGCTTTCTGGTCCCTACAAGACACTAGTGTGCCTTCGGGACACCAGTGCACTATGCTATTGTCCATTTTCTATGCTAATGTCATTTGGCCGAGAGTTTGATAGTTTGTCCAAAGAACCTTTGTGACCTTCTCTTTCAAAATCTGAAACTTTTGTGTTGTTCCATTGAGGTAATATAAGGCAATTTTTCCCGTGAAGTTCTCTGAATGAAGAGAAATCATGAGTAGTGAATCCCCCTATATCACATTTTGGTGAAGCCGACATGAAGAATTGTGTTCTTCAAAAAATGAGGAATTTATTTACCCCTACTTGGTGTGGTCATAACTTTTGACTCAGTACTTGGAATTCAGAACCGTTTGCACCATTGGAAAGGTCTCCTAGAAAACTAGTTTAGTCCCTAAAATACTAGTGCCTTCGGCAATTTAATTTTAGGGACCGACACAAGTTTCAACCTCAAATGCTACTCTAGAGACCTCCGAAAATGTGATTTACTAGAACATAGAAAATACCAAAAAAATAGTAATGGATTTAATATCTTCTTTTATTAGCTCTGTATCTAGTTTTTTTCAAGATATTAATGATATTCCATTTAATGCATGTGATAGTGACTTGGCTTTTCCCATGTCGCTTGGTATCTTTGATCCTTCTCATGAAATTCCTCCTATTTCAGAGGATATCTTGTTGCAAGAAGATGAAATCATTGATACCTTTCTTAATGCTACTTTACCTACTCTTCATTCCAATACACTCTCTTCTAGAGATGGTGCATTTGTGAATGATGAAGCTCCTTCTCATTATAATCCACTCTCTTCTAGATATGATGCATTAGCACATGATGAACCTCCTTCCACATCTAATTCTCCTTGGATCGATTTTGAGAATGTTTCTTCAAACAATTATTCCACATTTGATCCTATTTGGATCGATGTTGAGAATATTTATTCAATTAATTATTCTACTAGTTGTGATGATTCTGTAAATGCAGTCTATGTCTCTGCTTCCCCTCAAAGGCCTAAGAGACCGATCGTTTATGTAACTCCAACTAGTCCTCCTAAAATGGTTTGTTCTATGGATGGTGTTCCATTTGATAGTAACTCTCTTGATATTCCTATGGCTCCCTCTTATAGAGCAGTA
Organism: Sequoia sempervirens; assembly: GCA_007258455.2. Taxonomy (NCBI): domain Eukaryota; kingdom Viridiplantae; phylum Streptophyta; class Pinopsida; order Cupressales; family Cupressaceae; genus Sequoia; species Sequoia sempervirens. The sequence continues at coordinate 37,959 of VDFB02033077.1, forward strand.
GCCTATACCTGTGAGAATAGAACAAATAAACAACCAAGTCTTCCTTTAGCTCCTAAACCTGCAACTAAAGCATCTAGTGATTACTATCAAGCAACCTCGGGTTCCTTCGGATAAGATCTCACTATGGGATTTGCTTCAATCTGCTTCAGTTTATCAAGGTATGCTTTAGGTAGCCTTGCAAAATATCCTCTTGCATTCTTCCGCTAGGCTCGCAAACTCTAATGCATTGATGGCGTATATCCATGCAGATTCTCTGAATATTACATTTTATTTGCAGGAGCTCCCACCTCCAGAAGTATAGAAGCAAGCGGATCCTCTAATGATTATAGTTAACATTAATAGAATTAGCATTAGATGTACTCTCGTTGACACTAGTTCAACACTCAATGTGTGTAGTATTGATATATTGCCTAAGATTAATGTTGACTCATCTTCTCTTAATACGTCTTCGGTTGCCATTTGTGGGTTCGATAATGTTGTGCGACAAGCACTAGGTATGATAGTATTACCTTTGTAGCTTGGACCCGTTACCATACCTACCCTTGTATATGTTATAAAAGAGAAGCTACTTTATAACCTTCTTCTTGGTAGACCGTGGATTCATGCTATGAGTGTAGTCCCATCTACCTTGCATAAATCAATTAAGTTCATCAATAAAAATAAAGGAGTCACAATTAGGGTTGACCCTGATGCTATGCACCTATGTGAGATGGCAGCTGCTGGTTGAGCTTCAATTGTGCCTACTCTTATCCCTTCAGTGTCTTCCAATGTGTGTATGTTTACTCCTACGGTACCTCCTACAAAAGGTACTCTTGAGATAAATGTACCTAAAGAAGATCCTTCTGAAACAATGAATCTTAGGTGTGCTCCTTGTACCTCTTCTCAAAAAAATGCATGTCTTGGTGATGATTGGGGTTCTTTAGACTTTACAAAATCCTTCATTGTAGAATATAAGGTTGACTTGATCCGCTTAGATCTTCTGATAGCATCATCCACACCTGCTATCAAAGATGTTTATTCTTTTGTATCACCCTTATGATAAAGAGGTTAATGTTGTTAGCCCTATCAAGAAGGTGTAAGGAAAGCTAGATGCGGAAACAACTCTCCTAACATCAAAACCTCAAGGAAGAATGCAAAGACTTTTAAATTTTACAATTACAGTCCAATTAAGATGCACTTGAAACAGATAACAAAAACAGAGAAATATACACACACATATGAACACCAAATTTACGTGGGAAAACCCTTACGGGAGAAAAACCCACCACACCAAGAGAAGTCACTTTGTATTACAGTAACAAATAATTACATACAGAGTTCTAACTTATCTTTTTGATGCCAGATTACAACAGCTTTTACAATGATCAAACTTGTACAGGAACCTTCAAGTTACAATCTTTACATAATAGAAATCACTCTAATACAATTTGAACTGTTCACCCAATTGTTCTTCCAACCAATCGAACCTCTGCAAAATTACATAATGTATTCATGTCGTTCCTAGCTGTCGAGCTTCCTCACAGAACTATCATAATGAATTGTCTCCCAACGGTTCCCATTCAGCTCCTCTGATTGGTCGACAACGAGCCACGTAGATAGTCATCGCTCGGTCAAAGGAGTTCACATTATATCGGCATGTCGGTGAGACACAAGAAGTGTCTCCCCAATGCCCAAAGACTTCACCATCGATATCGGCATAGGTTCCAACAATCTGCAGGACGAAATAGCGAATGCCATAAGTCATACCGAAACTACCAATATCCATTTCATTCCTATCGGCAAGAGATTCCTCATCGACAAGACATTTTACCGAGCTTCACATGTTGCATAGACTTTAGTTTTCTATCGGTGAGACATACCACTATCGCCAAGACCTTCCACCGAGTCTCCTTACGTTACACCGAAGCATACACTAGTCGGTGAGACTCATTGCTTTCGCTGAGACATCACACCGAAGGTTCAAAGTTACTTTGAAGTGATCAGCAGTCGGCAAGACTCTACTGCTATCGCTAAGATCTCACACTGAGACCTAAGACTTTCTCCAAAGTGATTAGTAGTCGGCGAGACTAACGTTCATCATTAAGACTTCTTCCCGAGATCTTTATGTCATATCGAGCACCGAACGGTCGGCAAGACTTACTATTCTCGTTGAGACATTACTCTGAATACTCACAAGTCATACCGAGCACCACTAGTCACTAGGAGTCACACCGAGAGTAAACTATAACATCGCTAAGAGTTCTTGGCGAACCCTTAGTGTCACCTCAATGCCTCCAAATGTATTCTCGTCAGTGAGACCTTCATCGTTCGTTGGGACTTCTTATTGAAACCTCCATGTTACACTGAAGACTCCAAATGTAACACCATTCGGCAAGACATTCGCACATCGGTAAGACTTCTTACCGATAGAATATAAGATATGCTGAAGACCACAAAATGTAACATACTGTCGGCAAGACTAAATATCTCGATAAGATTTCTCACTAAGCCACTGTAGGTTATCTTGATATACGATATGAGTGGCCTGTCGGCCAAAGATCTCCTATATGACAAAAGGTCACAGCGAATGCTTCTAGTCACAGCAATAACATCATTTGACAAGACATCTGCATTGTCTCAGCGACCAGTACAAACCACAAGATCCAAAGCTGCTAGTCGGCTAGACCCAAAGCATGTCACACCAACTTGGCTCCAAAAGATGTTACAGCTTGTGATGATTGAGGCATATATTTCCAACAAAAGGTTGATAGCGATCCCGTAAAGAAGCATAATCTTTGTTTCCAGAACAGTGCTCTCTATGGAGATCCTCCTCCTTTGTCTTATATCTTCATGCCTTCTTCTTCTTCTTGTGAGAAGTCAAACTTTTCTCCATAAGAGAATGGCTTGCTCCCTGCTCCTCATCCTTTATCTAAGCAAGAGCATACTTTGTTGTGGCTTCTAAAAGCCTGCTTAATCACTCTTCCTCCTCCTACACATAAGAAAACTCATAAACATGACAAAGAAAAGCATTCTTTCTGTGTGTACCATTGAGTTTTTGGCCATTCCACTAGTGAATGTAAGGCCTTGAAATACAAGATACAACAACTTCATGATTCAAGTGCCATCAAGCTCTCATTTGATTGACTCACCTGCCTTTACTTTGCATGACAAGTGATATTGAGGTTTACCTCTATCCTGTTCGAAGTATCTTGCATAGTTCTCCTCCCCTGTACATTGGGGGCAGTGATAACTCATTTCAGAGATGTTTTTCCTTCTTAAGGACCCCTCTCTTTACTATGTCTTGCAATTGAAGTGTCCCTTGAGTGGACCCCTTTTCTCCTTTGAAGGGTTCCCAAGGGACCTCTTTGAAAGCCTTTCTTTCAAATGAATTCTTTACATCTAGCTTGGGGGCAGCTTGACTAGATCTTACCTTTCAAACAACGCGTCCCTTGAGTGGACCCCTCTTCTTACACCGGGTTCCCGAGGGATCCCTTTGAATGTTTTTTGATCTACGTGATTGGCCGCTTTAGACATGTTGTGTCAGCGGGTAGACATGTCGCCACTTTTAAATGCATTCTATCTGCGAGTAGACGTATCAATGCTTTTGACATGTTCTATCTGAGGGTAGACATGTCATTGCTTTTAGATGCATCATATTCGTAGGTAGATGTATTGACGCTTTAGATATGCTCTATCTGTTGATAGACGTGTCACCACTTTTAGATGCGTCCTATCTACGGGTAGATGCATCGATGCTTTTGACATGCTCTATCTATGTGTAGAAGTGTTGTTGCTTCCTGACTCTACGAAGTTCACTTCTTGGGGTTTCCTTCATGAGAGAGTTCTTGAGGGATACCTTCCTTGCAGGTTTGTGGGTATGTAAGGCGATTTCAAACTTACTTGGTGATACGGGTTTCCTCCTTAAGCGGGGTTTGCTTTTATCACCTCCTTTGTTGTGCAGGTTCTACTCTTGAGTGGGTTTGGCTTTCACCATGCACTTTGTCCATTTCTTTCTTTCCCGCTCTCTTCATCTTAAAATCCTTCTATGTGTTATTGTTTAGGGACGATGCATAGTACCAAGACAACCTTTTCGATTGAGGTCTATTTACCTTGTTGACTTGAATCCTTTAGCTTTTTATGCTCTAACACTGCTATCTATTGCAGGTTCTTCTTGTCTAATGTATTATATGCTTCCTCGATGATTTATGTATACATTTCTAACCTTAATCTTTCTTGATCTACTTTATTGAGCACTCATCGGTATTCATGCTCGGCTAAAGTGGGGGGAAAATGTATAAGAGTGAATTTGTACCCCATGTGCAAATCCCCTTTTTCCTTTTGTCCACCTTAGAAAACCAAGTTTAGAGGCTTAATTCCACCTAAGCCTACTATTTGCATTACACTTGGCACTTGTTTTGAGCGTTGGTGGAGGCGTTTATGTCGAGGATACTTGTGCGGCGTGCAGACATCCATGCGGTGTGCTTACATCCCTGACAGATTCTCACGTCTGGAACCTATAGAGGCGTTACACTTCCCATTGGGGGTTGATTTGTAATTCCCTCCTTGGATGACCAACCTGACTATGGTCGTTTTCTTCCTCATTCCTTCATATTCATCCCTTGAACTTGCATTTGGAGGTTGGAAGATCTCTTCACCACTTTTGGACTTCACCCACAATCTTCTTTCAAGCATTGAGCTCACTCTTGGTAGCTCTAAGCATTTTAGAAAACACTTTACACTTCACGGTAGCAACATCAACAATCCACCACGTTAGTAGAGCAAGTGTGGAACAGAACACCATTGCAGCAGAGGCTTGAGTTCCTCTCATTTTCTCCCCCATTAGCCTTGAGTGCTCTTGGTGGAGATGGTAAGCTTTCACTCCTCTCCTCTATTACTTGGTTTAGTAGCATAACATTGTTTTGTAGTGCTTTAGTGCTCTTTACTTCATTTTTGCTTTTCTCTCTATCTATCTAGCTATCCGTGGAGGTGGGAACACCAAAATAGGGTCTAATTGAGGCAGGCCCCTATACAGCCCCAACATTCTCTCTCTCTTGTGTCTAGGTATTGAAGACACTCACGTTTTGGAAGCTTCATAACTCGCACGGTTGTAAGTATCTCCTTCCTTTCTTCTCCTTATCTTTGTCAATTCTACTACTTTATCACATTTTGTCTTTTTCATATATTATATAAGTTCTTAGCAATTGGATAGAAGTCAATTAGTTGTTTCCTAAAGACATTCTTTCTTTTTGGACCCTACAAGACGCCAGCGCACCTTTGGGATGCCAGTGCATCGTGTTGTCCATTTTCTACGCTGACGTCCTTTCGCTGAGAGTTTGATAGTTTATCCAAAGAACCTCTGTGACCTTCTCTTTCAGAACCTAAAACTTTTGCGTTGTTCCATTGAGGTAATATAGGGTAGTTCACCCATGAGGTTCTTTGAATGAAGAGAAATTGTGAGTAGAAAATCCCCATATATCACACCTTGAGGTTGTGGGTTGAGCATGCAGAGGGTGTGGTCAAGAGACTACAGAAGGCTACAAAGGGTATAGGTACAACTGACTACTTCTGAGAGGTACGACGTACTACCAGGGAGGTCAAGTTGTATAGGCTAAATTATCACGAGGTGGTTCCTCCAGAGTGTCAGGAGAGCTATGTGCAGTCCGCCAATCACACTCACACTAGGACTACCAACAGGGGTGTGACAAGGCTACCACCTCGTAGAGATCTAGGTGCAAGACCATTAGGTGGTGTGGGAGGTACAAGGCCAGTATCGTCAAGGGGGGGCACCACATAGCTTCGTGATGATGACATATTTGTTGTATTTTGAGACATTCGATGATGTATACACTGACTCAGTTGAGACATTATGATACACTGCCATTTTTTTTTATGATGTATCTCTTTACACATTTGTATATCATTGTACACTTGACATTATGATTTTGAGGTTATATGATATGCGGCGATGATTAGTGATCTATGTGTCTATATGTGATTTATGATGGATGCCTATGATGGATGCTTATGATGGATGCTTTTAATTTTTTCCTTATGATGCTTATATGATGCTTATGTGATGCTTACATGGTGATTATGTATGTATGCAATGATGATATGATGATCTATGAATGATGATTCTATATGCTTTAAGGATGATGTTTTATGCTATGTGAGATGTATTTGATTATGCAAATGATATGTGATGTTTATGTACGTTCATGTAATGATTGTGTATGGATGCGATGATGATATGTTGATATATGGATGATGATTGTATATGCTCCTATGTATGATGCTTTTATACCATGTCATGTTCCTCAACAACTTATTCTTCTTGGAAATCTTACTCTTCTAGATGTCTTTCAATCTTCTTAATGGACCATTTTCTTAATGCAACTATATGAAATGATTTTGATTATGCAAGTGAGATGCAATGCAATTATTTTTGTGTTTACTATTGCAAATATTATGATGTAATGCATGCATGGATGAATGATGTGATAATGTATAAATGATATGAGAATGCTTTCTAATGTATGCAAATGATTATGCAACTATATGAGAATGATACATTTTTAATTAATGTCAAATGTACTCAATCCATTAATGATAGAGATAACATCATTGTGAAATTGTTACAGCCTTAGAAAACCCATAAATACAGATGCAACACTAATATGAATGCAATCTAACTTAACCATGTTGATCAACTCACAAACATTAGACAAAGAAAAATCATACTCCTTGCTAGCTCCTCTAGTTCAATACATCCTTGAGTTGCTCTAGAGATATGATAACAAAAATCAAAGTACAATAGGTGAACATTCATGCTAACATGATAGTCATGATGCAAAAGAACATCATACATTTAGGTTTGCTTTGATTCGGTTGATTTAGCTATTTGATATGGATGTTTGATGTGTTTATGATTGTGATCGATGTTCAATGTTGATTTGCACTATGATCGTTGTGTTTGTTGTGTTGTCTGAATGTTGTTTGTCTGTTGGTTTAAGCTCAAAATTTATTTTCCCCCAGTGAGTTCAGGATTTTTCCCCCAATCTAGGGTGAGACATGACTGCAATGCCAGGATATGTACATGGATCTTTTCGATGATAGGTAGAATGATGGTGAAAGCAAATGGAAAAAGCGAATGGTCGGCATGCTCAAATAGATGGAAAAGCTAACCGATCAAAAATAGTGCATGTTGTCAAGTTTTCACTACTTGTTTTTATTGCACTTTTTTAGATTTTCTTAATTTTTTGACTTCATTTTTTTTGTATTTTTCAAAAAAAAAATTGTTGTCACCAAGAAGCTTGTTTGCCAGGTTTTCATCAGGGTGACAATATTTTTTAGGACATTTTTTGATTTTTTTGTATTTTTTTCAAAAAATTTAATAATGCACTAGATGAACTAGGTGTAGAACTTCTTGAGATGCAGGTTGTTGATGGGTTCTTTGAACAAATCACCTTCAGGTGTGGACAATTGATATGCTTTAGATCCAAAGACTGATACAACAATAAAGGGACCTATCCAGTTTGGTTTAAATTTCCCCTTCTTCTCTCTATCTTGTTGGTTACGAGGATTTTCTTTCAAGACCAAGTCACCAACCTGAAATGTCCTTGGTTTTACTTTGTGATTGTAACTTTGTGACATCCTTTGCTAATAGGCTTTCAGGTGATCAATTACTTGTTGATGATGCTCATCCAATAGTTCCAACTCTTGTAGCCTAGATACCTGATAATCCTCCTCTGAAATGATCCCCTTTAGTGATACACAGAGTGATGGTATCTCAACCTCAAGAGGTAGAATGGCCTTTGATCCATATACTAGATTAGAGGGTGTAGCTCCTATAAGGGTGTGAATACTAGTTCTGTAAGCCCACAAAGCAAGGTTCAGTTGAATGTGCCAGTCAAGTCCAACATTGTTGACAGTTTTCTTCAAGATTTTCAGGATGGTTTTGTTTGAGGCCTCTACTTGGCCATTTCCTTGAGGATAGTAAGGTGTAGAAAATTGATGTTGGATATGAAATGTCTCACAAAGTTCTTGGACATCCTGATTCTTGAAAGGTCTACCATTATCTGTGACAATGGATTGAGGAATGCCATACTGACAAATGATGTAATTTAGGATGAAGGATGCAATTTGCTTTCCTGTGATTGTACCTAGGGGAACAACTTCAATCCACTTCATAAAATACTCCATGGCTATGATGATGAATTTGTGTCCATTTGAAAATGGCAGATGAATGTTACATACAAGATCCAATCCCCATTGACAAAAATGAAATGTTGATGCAAAAGGTTGTAATTCTTGTGTTGGTACATGTATCAGGTTTCCATGGATTTGACATTTTTGGTACTTCTTGACATATTGAAATGACTCCTCCATATTCAACCAGTAATACCCCAAGCGTAGGATTTTTTTAGCAAGAGTTAGTCCACTTGAATGTGTTCCATAGATATCTTCATGAACCTCACGTAAAGCAGTTTCAGATTCGTTACATTCAAGACACTGAAGAAGTGTACCATCAAGACCTTGATGGTAAAGTACATCGACTATTAGGGTATGTTGAGCTACTTGTCAAATAAAGTTTCATTTTTGGTTTTGGGATAAATCTGGTGGCAAGGTGTTGTCTTTTAGATAGGTGTAGATCTTCCCATAGATAGAAGGTTTGGCCTTGACTAGATTGTATATGACTTTGGATTCAGGGTTATCATAGGCGGGGTTAAACAGTTGTTCCACCACAAACTCATAACGGGCTCATTTTTTAGGTATCTGTAGAAGAGAGGCAATGGTCGCCATAGCATCAACAACTTTATTATCCCTTCTTGGGATCTACTCAAATTTGATCTCCACAAAGTACTTTTTAAATTCATCAACCATTATTTTATATGGCATCAATTTATGATCTTTTGTCTAGTTATCTTCATTCACTTGATTTATGATCAATTGAGGATCTCCATAGACATGTAACTCTATGATTTTCTATTCTACGACTATCTTGATACCAATGATCAATGCTTCATACTCAGTTGTGTTGTTAGTACAAGGAAACATTAACTTGTAGGACTTTGGAATGGTGTGTCCTTATGGCGTGACAAATAAGATTCATGCACCTGATCCATGTCGCGTGTAAGATCCATCAAAATATAACATCCACTATTGTGTTGATACTATAAGGACATCTATGTCTAGAAAGTCAATGCTCATGGGATGATCATCTTGTAATGGTGCTTCAACTAGTTGATGCACTATGGCATGACCTTTGATTTCTTTCTTGTCCACATATTGGATATCAAACTCACTCAATATCATTACCCACTTGGCTAGTCTTCCTGTCAGGGTAGGTTTGTTGAGTAAATACTTCAATGGATCTATTTTAGCTATGAGTTTGGTGGTGTGAGTTAACATGTAATGTCTTAGTTGTTGAGTAGCAAATACTACCACCAGACAAGCTTTTTCAATAAAGGTGTAGTTGATTTCATAGCCATTCAAGGTTCTACTGATGTAATAAATAGCCATTTCTTTACCTGTGGAATCTTCCTGTGCTAGTAGAGTGCCCAAAGAGACCTCAGTCATTGTAATGTAAAGTAATAATGGTTTTCCTTTAGCTGGCGGTACTAGTATGGGTGGTGACATTAGATACTTCTTTAGTTGATTAAAAGTTGCTTCACATTTTTTATCCCATTTGAAAGACACATTCTTGTGTAGCAAGTTATTAAAATGATGAGTTTTATTTGCCAATTGTGCGATGAACCTCCTAATAGATTGGAATCATCCCTGTAAAGATCTAAATTGGTTGATATTCTTGGGAGGAGACATATCCATGATGGCTTCAACTTTTGCAGGATCTACCTCAATGCCTTTAGTTGATACAATATATCCCAAAATTTTAGCTGATGTCATGCCAAATACACATTTCTTGGGGTTTAATCTCACATTGAATTTCTCCAGTTTGGTGAAGATTTTGTCTAGAATTTCTAGATGTCCCTATCTAGTGAATGATTTTTCCAACAAGTCATCTACGTAATCCTCCATAAAGGTGTGCATCATGTCATGGAATATGGTGGTCATCACATGTTGATAAGTAGCTCCAATATTCTTCAATCCAAAAGGCATGACATTCCAGCAGAAAGTACCCCATGGGCACATGAAAGTAGTTTTATTTTGATCTTCTGGTGCTATTTTTATTTATTTGTAACCTAAAAATCCATCCATAAGTTATAGCATTGCATGACCCGCTATCAAATCCAAGTTGATGTCAATGTTAGGCAAAGGAAAATATCATCTTTCAAACAAGCCCTATTAAGATCTCTAAAATCCGTACATATCCTGATGTTGTGGTCAGGTTTTGAAATTGGTACAATGTTGGAGATCCATTCAGCATAATCAATAGGACGGATAAATCATGCATCCAATAGTTTCTTCAATTCAGCTTTCACCAAAAGGACGATATGGGGATGCATTTTTCTCAACTTTTGTTTCACTAGCTTTACTCCAGGTGGTAGAGATAAATGATGCATGATAAGATCTGGATCTATACTTGGCATGTCAGTGTAGGACCACGCAAAGTTGATTTGTCATTCCTCAAAGAATTTAGTGAAGCTTGGTTTTTCTTCGTCTATCATGGATGCTGCTAGATGTAAAGTCTTTATTGTTTCAACTGTACCAATGTTGATAGACTTTGTGGGCTCAATCAGTACTGAAGATGTCTCATGATAGTGCTCGAGAAGAGTGTCAAATATTTCATCTCTCGGTGCCTCGGAGAGGTTTTCACCTCGAGATGCACTCTTTATTTTTATTTTTTATTGATCTAATACTGCCATTATATGGTTTTCACCATTAGATCAATTTTTGATATTCATTGTTTTGAAACTAGAAGATTTGGAACTCCCCTTGTTTGAAGCTTTGTTATGAGATTCAATAATGGAACACATTTTGGGATCATCAGAGCAAAGGAAGTTCACAAAGGTGTCATCGTTAGGAAAGATAGGTATGTCAAGCAGCTCGTTCGGTCCTAGTCAATTAGTTCAGGGTGTGCCAATGGAAAGGAATTGTCAGATTGGATAAGGTCAAAAGGGGTAAGTGTCATGATGGAAACGTCTTCAAAGTGTTTGATAGAAATATCAAGGTCTATGATGTTACTCTCTTCTGAAGTATCTATGTCACTGGAAGTTTTATCATCTTCACTTGAGTCATTGATATGTTGTGATCCAATTTCAAGTGGTCTGGAACTCAATCTTTGTCCCTCCATATGTGTTGGTGCATACTTTTGCATCACATCAATTTCTTTATCATGACAAGATTCTTCAGAGAGGGAATCCCATTCATATTCATTGGAATCCATTTCAGAACTATCTCTCAATTAAAGGATTCTCTCAATAACCTTTTGTTTGGTTTCTTCTTTTGACTCTTCTTTGTATCCTAGTCCTGTTTTGTCCTTTGAATTAATTATGGTAGGTTTTAGTGGTTCTATGATACCCTCTTTTCTTTTGCCGATAGGATCTTTTATGTCATATCTCATCTTCTCTAGGATTGTAAAGCCTTTACCATATGGCTTTGTTAGCATGTTGGAAGTTGATGCTTGTGATTATTCTTCATCCTTGTACAACCATTTTAAGACATCCTTGTCATCTGATTCATCCGCTAAAGTGCCTGCTTTTAAAAAATTTCCATAAAAAAGCATGGTTGGTTGTGAGGATTGTTGTCTTGATGTGGATGGCTGCCCATATGACTTAGGGGAAGACAACAACTATGAAAGACATAATGATTAGTCAAATGAATATTCCCCCACGCCTTTATCTTTTAACTAGATCTTTTCCACCTATTTTGATATGGAATTGAGTTGACTTTCCTAATTTGATGGAGTAGAATCACCAACACCTTTGTCTTTTGGTTGATCTTTTACCTCAAGTTGTTTTGATAAAGAATTTGATTGACTTTCGTTACTTGATGGAGTGGAATCACTAATACCCTTATCTTTTGACTAGTCCTTTTTCTCAACCCACTTTGACAAGGAATTTAGTTGTCTTTCATTGTTTGATGAGCTAGGCATTGGAGCTTCCTTGTTATGTGGCACAAAAGTATCTTGGGTTGTTTTCAGTGTGTTGCAATATTGGGGGTTTTTAGAATCAGCTAAAATGGTGATTTCCTACCCATTGAAAGGAAATTTCAAACATTGGTGATATGTTGACGGCACTGCTTGCATCTTGTGGATCCAAGGACATCCCAAGAGTATGTTGTATGTTAACTCCTTGTCTAACACTTGGAAGACTATATCTCTTACAACTGGTCCCACTTGAATTGGTAACACAATTAATCCTTGGGAAGATCTCTCTTCATCATCATAGGCTTTGATTGTTATTTTTCTTCTAGCATCAATGGAATTTTAAAAATATCCAAGTGCACGGATAAGTTTTAAAGTACAGATATTTAGGCCAGCTTCACCATCTATTAGAACACGTTTAACCTGGTGTTTGTGAATTAAAACCTCAATGTGGAGAGAAACATTATGTGGATGGTTGATTGATACATCATCATATTCAAAAAATGATAGGCAATGAGGCGCGGTCAAGTGTCCCACCATAGCTTGGAATTGGAAAACTTCCAAATCATTTGGTACTGTGGTGGCTACTAGAGCTTGTTCTAGAATTTCTTTGTGAGCTGGTGAAATTTTGAGGAGTTCCAATATGGATATTTGAGCTGGGATTTTCTGCAATTGATCAACTATGTTGTATTGTGTTGCAAGGGCAACAATGGATGTTTTAGTTGTATCTCCTTTGAATATTACTTTGGCTTGCCCCCTTGTGGTGGCATTGACTGGTTGATCATCTTGTTTTTCTTTGATTTTAATGTCATTAATCTGATTATCATCTGTAACAACATTTATGGTCAAATTAATTGGTACAATGTCATTAATTTGATGTGATTTGGTGTTGCTTTCATGAAGATGAGTTTCAACTATGACAATGCTTTGTTCATGCTCAATTGTGATGTCATTAATTGAATTCTTAGCTACAATAATGTCTTTTGGCCCTTGATTTCAATATCCTTGGTTTGGAATTCTCTAATTGGTATGATGTCATTGATTTGATGTGATTTGGTGTTGGTGTCATGGTGATTCTTTTCAATTGTAACAGTGTTTCTTTGGCCCTTGATTTCGATATCCTTAGTTTGATGCTCAACTACCTCAACATAATGAATGGTAGAATCATAAACATAGTTCACATTTTTCCCCTTGGCATTTCATGAAGAGGACTCCATTTTTTCATAGTTTGGTAATGGATTCTTGAATGCTCCATGATCAACATTTATTTGGGGTCCTACAAATATTGTCTTGTTATCAATCAAGTCTTGTATCAAAATTTTTAGCTGCATGAAATCATTTGTCTTGTGTCCTTTGTTTCTATGAAAGTCACAATAATGTGCATCATTCCACCAAGATGATTTAACTCTTGGTTCCCAATCTCTTGCTTCTAGTAATGTTATAACTTTGGCTACAAGAAGTTCCTTCAATGCTGATTCAAGTGACTATCCCAAAGGTGTGAATCATCTTTGATTTGACGAGGTTTGATATGGAGGTTGTTTAGCTTTATCATTGCTTGGATTATTGTTTTGATTGACATTTTGGCTGTTTTTATTGTTGGTTGGATTATTATTTTGATTGGTCTTGGTGGCAACTGTTGTCAAGTTAAATATTGGTTTTGAATTTTGTGTTTCAGCTAAAGCATCATTGTTTCTAGCATTCTTATTTTTTCCAAAAAATTGGTTTATCATTGTTGTTGTAATTATTAGAAGAGTTGGCTGAGTTGTTTCCTTCATTGTAAATTTTTATGACTCCTCTCTTGATCAAAGCTTCTTCGATTTTGATTCCATTTTCAATCAATTTTTCAAAGGTAGGTGGGCATTGTAATTCCAATCTATAGCTCATCTCATCACTTAGATTTTCAATGAATATTTCCATCTTTTCCTTTTCAGGTATGGGACAAAAATATCTTGCAATCAATCTTCTCCACCTTTGCAAAAATATGAGGAATGATTCACCCTTTTTATGTTTTGTATTGAAAAGGTTCTTCATTGTTATCTCGTGTTGGATGTTATAGGAGTATTGGGTGATGAATTTATTAACCAACTCTTCAAAGGTTTTAATTGGTGATGCAAGTTTGGAGAACCATTCTAGGCATTGTCCCCCTAGGCTGCATGGAAACAATCTCATCAAGTAAGTTTCTTCATGTGCAAATTCAAGACTCATGGTTCGAAATTCCCATACATGATCTATAGGATCTGTTTTACCATTATATTTATCATACTTTGGGAATTCACAATGTTTGGTAAAAGGAATCATGTTGATATTTTGATCAGAAGGATATGGGTAGATGTCTTGTATCAAATATCTTTTTGAGGTTCCCCTTTGCATGTCTTGAATCTGTTGTTGGAGATTTTTCATTTGATGAGTTAAGGTAGCCATTGGATATGTATTTGATGGATCATTTTCAATATTTTTAGGAGGTGCTTTCAATTGATTAACATCAAAGTCATGTGGAAGTTTGATACCTTGATTAGCTAGCATTAAGACATATTTTTCCCTGTCCCTTTCAAAAATATTTTTGAGGAACTTCTAGAAATTTGGATCTTGTTGAGCATGTTGGATGTCTTCCTTAGTTATTTCCTCACCTTTAGATTGGTGGATTTTATGGAAAGTATTTTCTTTAGCTTCAGCGATGGTGTTTTTAGTTTCAAGTTTTTTTTCTTTGAGTTTCTGACTTTGGGATCTTGTTTGAACGAGCATGCAAGTGTTATAATTTGAAAACTTTTGATCTTTTTTTTGAAGGAGTGCCAAGGATATCAACTAAGTTCAATACAATGACAAATTATATTGATGAGACTAAGTTTAACCTGATTATGTAGCTTTGTTTCATGATGATAGGATGACAAATCCCGATGAGGAAACTTAGCTTAACAATCAGAGGTATGATGGATTTTAGGCACTTTAAGGTGTTAGATCTTGGTTTAGTTTGAAGAATTCCACTTGCAAATGTTAGTTTTAAAATTTTTAATACTTTGGTGTATCTGAGGAATGATTTTGTTCTGGAAAAGATCCTTAATTCTTGTTCAAACTGATGAATAGGTGATGAAATTAGCTCTCTAGTTTTGCATTTACTAGATGCACTAAAATAGGTTATGGATGTGCTAAAAGATTGCATGGATGCACCAGAAAATAGATCGAATGTGCTAGAATGTACCCAAAATGTGCCACTAAATGGACCCAATGCACTAAACAAAGAACCAAATGCGTTGGAGAATGGACTAGATGTGCTAAAATCTAGAATCAATGCGTTGGACAATAAATCAAATACGCCAGACTGTACACAATATGCACCAGAAAAAGCTAGTGATGCGCTAGACTACCCCTAGGTATGTGATTTTAACTTAGTATTTTGTAGGTGAATGCGCTAAAAGGGTTTGCAAATGCACTGAAAGATGTAACAGATGCACTGGAAAATGGACTAGACATGCTAAAAGCTGGACTAGATGTGCTAGACAATGACTCAGATGCGCTAGACTGTACCCTAAATGTGCTAGAAAATGGACCGAATGCACTAAAAGATTTTGTGGATGTGCTAGAAAATGCTCTAGATGCGTTAGAAAATGTAGTAAATGCATTGAAATAAATGTTGGATGCTCTAATATGGAAATGTTCAGTGTTTTTGCAAGTCTATCTGGTTATTTTGCTTTTTAATCTATGGGTATGAATGTTTCTAGGGTATGCTTTTCTGAACAAGGATTTTTGCTTAGTTTCTAGTTTGTGAATTATGGGAATTGAATGCTTTAAATGGATGAATTCTTGAATTATGACTTTGAACAAAACAACAAATTGTCAAACAATTATTTCCACCTAGAAGCTAAACATTGAGTGTGTATTCAAGAATTTGGTCCGATTCTTTTGATTTCCATAGGTATAACACAAGAGAAGACAATTCAAGCACTTTTTATTCTAAAGGGTCACTTAAAATACCACAACCCACATCTTAGAACCATGTCAGCTCACACAGCCATGTCACCCCCTAGAGGGGGCCCACATTTTTTCCTTTCCTGGGTCTTAACCAAGGTCGAATCCTCCACCTTTGGCTAGTAATCCCTGATGGTTATATGGTGAGTATCTTAGGGGTAGATTCTTCCCTCCCCTTGCACTGTGATATTAGAAGTGTTCGAAGACTGACTCGGTTGGCTTGTACACTAAGGTTTGTAATAAGGGTTTCCGTTCGGTGTGACAAATAGATAAAATCCCTTAGGAGACCTCCCAACCTTTAGAAAAAAGGGTTTGGGGATGGTTATCTTGCACACTACCATTGAATTGCAGACTTTCCCCAAATTCGCTTTTGATTATAGTGGGTCAGAAAACTTGGCTTTAGTTGTTCCCATAGGGTGAGTGTTTTTTCCCACTACGACAGGCCTTCTAAAGGTGTTAAAAAAGCATAAAATAGTGATTCTAGCATTCTGGTCACCTAGTTAAGGGGAGAGCATATGTCTATCTCTTCAAGCATAGTAGACAAGGGGTTCTTTCACCTTCTAATTAAACTAGGTTCCTAATTTAATTAAAAGAAGACAATAAAACAACTCCAACCCCTACATACATCATCAATAGTTTGATAAAATTGTCTTTGACCAGGGTATTAAACACTTGCAAAATAGAAAATATGAATTAGTTCTCGGGTTGATGCAAAAAGTTGGGTACACAAAAAGCTCAAAAAGTGAAAATATTTTTGTTGTTCTTCAGAATTTGTCACACTTGGACTAGAAATTTGAGGCACTTACACAATGAATCTTAAAAAATTCATTAATATGAAATCTATCATTTTGAATCTAGTTTCCAAATATGTAAATTATTAAAATACCTAGATTATAGAAATTAAATTTTGATAGGGATCTATAAAAACCACTTTTTAAAAGTTCATATTTTTTTACCATACCAAACAAGTGTACGAACAACACTTTTTGACCCAAATAAAATTATTTTGATAATTCCTTTTGAGAAAAGAGAGATAACAACATGAAGTTTGATGTGGATTTTTTTTTGTAATTTTTCGTTGAATATTTTTTTTTATTAAATTGTTATTGGCCTTAATTGATGTTTTTTAAAATCAACATGTATGAACAACATAATTGGACCTAAACAAAACATTTTTTGACTCTTTTTTTTTTCATTGTGTAGAGAATTGTCTGAAGTTTGATGCCATATAAATTTTTTTTACAAGAAACTTAACCAATAAAAAGTTATTAAAAAACCAAAAAAACCTTATATTTCAAGTTTAAGGACTAGTTTGCTTAGAAATTAATTAAAAAATAGAAAATATAATCCAATATTAACAAAAGTTATATATTTAGAAATTATACATTGTGTTCTCTAATGGGTTTTAATTTTATAGATTCATTCAGAAAAAAAGTCCATTAGCTATGTTCTCAAAGTTGAACATTCTTCTTCAATCTGCTTTAGTTTTTTAGTTGCAGGTCAAAGGCTAAGGCTCGGATTTCCAAGCCTTTCCTAAGCCTAAAACCAAGGCTGGATGTGGTGTGGAAATTCAATTTTTAAATAACGCATACGCATTATAGAAATGTGTACACGTTATTCAAATGAAACGCATACGTGTTCCATAACACATACACATTTCCCATTGACCCGTTGGGAAAACGTAATGCATACACGTTATGAAATACGTATGTGTTTCTTGAACATAACGAAATGCATATGCATTTTTAATATAGCTGTTTTCCCCTAATTTAGGAAATACTAGTAAAACATGATTTTTCTGCAACATTCTGATGAGGGCGCAACTTGAGACTTAGAAAATAACCCACAAACAAGAGAATAATTTTATTATTCAGAAAATGGAGCTTCTTACATGCAGAGGATCTCAAATCCCCAAGTTCTTACAACACATGCAAGTTACAGAAAGCTACAGAATAACCCTTTCGCAATATGCGAGCTTGTCCCCAAAAAGTTACCCAAAAATTAGAAACCCACCCATAAATAGAGCTCCTCTTTAGTTTGGAGCCAAAACAACATTCAAATTTGAATTTAGGCGGTTTGGCTCCAAAAATTTACAACATGAAGTTCAAATTTCAAAAGAGCATTTGCAATTGTATCTTCTAGAAAGTGCGCCAACTTCGCGGGGCCATAACTTTTGATCCGGGACTCCAATTCGTGAACCGTTTGAACCATTGGAAAGGTTACGAAGTCAACAACGCGCTTACAATTAGCTACACCAATTTTGGCAAGTTTTAGGGCCGATCTGGGAACTCTAAGTGCCTCAAATCTAACTCGGAAGATTTTCAGGTGCAAATTTGGGAAACTAAAACTGCAATATTTTTCCACCCAGGAATAGAAAATAAAAACCATAAATTGGGAATTTCATTATGATGAAAAGGGTATCCAAAAATGTAAAAACATCTAAAAACTAAGAAACTTGAAATTTAACTATTTTTGGGTGATGCAAGATTTCCCTTACACTATTGGATGCTCCTGCATCACATTCCTTTTTTTGTAGTACAGTCTGAAAGTGTCATTTTTTGAGTTTTTATTACAAATTTGTCTTGTGCAAGGAATATTCTATTCAAATTATTGGAAGAGACAAAGTGCAAGTTGAATTTTCTGAAGTAGAATCAAGTGCAAGAACTTTTCACAAGAAGATTTGGAAAAAGTGAATTTTTGGATGTACTCATGATGTTTTTGTACTTTAGAGTTTATAGAAAAAATGATCTTCATAGTACATAGTTTAATTTGAATATTTGAAGGAGGTGGCAATTTGAAAATAGGTTTCTTGAATTTTTTTTTTGTCATCAAAGAGGGTTTGGTAACCATGGGTGATAAGAAAAGACAAAGTAAAAGATGTAGAAAGTTAATGACACTCGAATAAATTCAAGCAAATAAAGATAAGGAGGCAAAAAGACAAAGGGAAAGAAGAGAAAGGATTCGTCAAATGAAATATTTGGAAGCATCTAGTTCCAATAATGTTGAAGAGGAAGCCATGAATGCTGAAATGAATGTAGATGATGCAAATGTGGAGATGGTGAATATGCAAGAAAATACAATTACGGAGACAAACCCAACTATGCCTTCAACTTCAACTTTGAATGATATGCAAACAACTTTAGGTGTGTCTTCAAATCCACCTCCCAATGATATGGAAGATGCACCTATTCAAAAAATCTATCCAGGTATGTGTTCAAACCCAAGTTTTCATAATATTGATATTGCTTGTTTAGATGAAGCTGGATACACCATTGATGAGATCAATAATATTAGGGTTGAAACAATGCAAAAACAAGAAAATGATGAAATTATATCTTATGAGAATGTAAATGAGAATGAAATCCCTAATATTGATGAAAATGAGAATGAAATCCCTTTTACATTTGAAAATGAAAATGAAACCCCTTGTGTGAATGAAAATGAAACTCCATCTATGGATGAAGGTGAAAATGTTTTTTTAACAATTGAAACAAATGTGCTAGATAACCTTCGTGGTAAAGTTTCTTCAAGAAAAATTAGAAATTATGGAAATAAAATATATAAAATATTTTTTTATAGAAAGAAATTAGGATTCCAATGTCAACTCATGGTGCAATTGATGAGAATGTTGAAAATGAGAAAAGTGATGAAAAAATTATATGTTTTTGTAAAACCAAAAAATAAAGATGATTTAGTAGAACAATTCATATCTAGTGTTGCTAATGCTATTGATGTTATTGGTAAGAAAAGTTGATCAAAAGATAAGAATGCGGCTCGTCGTGCAATAAAAACTGCTCTAGTTGATAAAGTAGCTTCAAATAAAATAATGTTAATTAAGATTAGTAAATGTATAAACTTAAATCCTAAAACTTTGATAAGAGCTGCTAAAAGAAGAGAAAGTATTGAAAAGGATCCTATTAATCAATGTTGGTGTTTTAGTGGTAGACTCCCAAGATCAGACATGAAATTAATTAATGAAATTAAATCTTTAATCAAATCTTTTTGGCATGATAATACAAGAGTATCACCTAACATTAGAGATGTCTTAAAATTAAGGGTGGGTTCCAAAATTCGTGAGCCTGATCCAAAGAATCTCTTAGATATGACTCAAACTGAATTATATAAAAAAAAATTAGATGCTACCATTGAATATTAGCATAAGTCAAAGATCATTCGAAAAGTGTAAACCTTTTTATGTTAGAATTAATAAGCAATGAATATCTTGTTGTTGTAAGACTCATGTACAATTTCATTATTATTATGATATATTTTGATAAATACGATGCACTTTGCATGCTAACCAAATTATGCAGGACATTTGTGGTATTAATATGCCACCTGAAAGAATCAAAGATTTTATAGCAGGTTTGTTTTGTAATCCCTTTTTAAATGGAAACTCATTTTTTTTAAAAGCATGCATTTCTGGAGAATGTGATAGATGTGATAACTTTTCATTATTAGGAGAATGTATGCATGAAAGTAGTTTAGATGAATTTGGAAAACAATTAGTGGATGTAAAAAATTTAAAAATATTGAGTATTCTTTAAAAGATGGAAAAACTGGAAAACGTGTTGAGCTAATTGTGGAAAAAGTTAGTGTGCATGCTTTTATTACTGAATTTAAAGATAAGTTTGTACCTAAATATGTTCAACACTCTCAGAATGCTCATTGGCTTGATAATCAATTTCGTTTATGTAAAAACACATTCCCAATTGGAACTATATTGTCAGTTGTTGATTTTGCTGAAAATTATACTCTTGCTCCACAAGAAGAAATTCAATCATAGTATTATAATTCAGTGCAAGTAGCTATATTTGTTCACATTGTTTATAGACATACTAAAGATATTACAGAAGATTTTTTTAAAGTGATAATCGATTACATTCATCTGAGTTTGTACAATATTGTTTTGATATATTTTATAAAAATTTAAAAGAGAGAGGAATTCAAATGCTAGAACATCTCATATGGTCAGATAATTGCACGAGTCAATTCAAAAATGCTAGAATGTTTTATTGGTTATGTAGAGTTCATAGGGAAAATAATATCCAACACATATGGAGTTTTTTTGAAGCTGGTCATGGTAAGGGAGAACATGATGGAGTAGGTGCATGTGTGAAAAGAGCTCTTGCTAGAGAGTAACTAAAATTTGAGGATGCTGCAGAATTTAGAGATGCACGTGCAATTTTAGATTGGTGAAATACTAAATTATCTACAAGAACAAGTGAGAGCTCAATAATTCGATGCTTCTTTTGGTTAGTTGAAGAAAATGATATTTTTTCTCGACAAGATTGTGAAACAATTAATGGAATTGCAAAATGGTATTCATTTAAGAGTTCAAATGCAAACACATGGACAATATGGACAAGGGAGTTGGCATGTTTTTGTCAATTTTGTATTGTAGGTGATTGGCAGGCATGTGAAAATATGGAATGGGTCGAACAATGGCAACAAAGAGCTTTAATGCCTACATCGACACATGTTCAACATGGAAAGACAATTGAAGATAATCAAGTGTTCGAATCATATGATTATGATCATGTTTTGGATCTTGTACGAGAAGGTACATTATTTATTGAGTTGAATTTTGTATGTATGCATGTTTATATGTGAGTTAAATATAAGTCACTCTTTATTGAATTTTGTATTTATTTTTGCAGGACATGTGTATACTATTGTTGCACCTCAAGGGAATGAAGAGCAGACAAAGTACTGGTTGGCTAGATGTGTTGAGAGAAAACATAATTGGTACATACTAGAGTGGATGCTGAAAAATTTGAGTATCCAACTAGTTCAGTGGTTGTTGTTGGCATCTGGCTTCAAAAATATTTGATGAGAAAGAATGGCTTTCCTGCATTTGAAGATTATGAAAGACACAAGAAGATTATGCATTATTCACATTTGATTTTGGAAACCAATATAAAACTAGTTAGATATCAAGGGAGGCCTGCTAATAAAGTTTTATGGAAACTTTCAATGGATGATCATGAGACAATCCTAGATGCATTACAAAAAAGAGAGGATGCAGATGGTACAATAGAGTAAATAAATATTGGTAAGTATATCTAGTTGTATATATATTTAATTGATATATATATATATATTTGTCTTTAATCATTTCCTAGTTAAAGTTTTATATAATTTTTTTTTTTTTTGTATTGAAGATAATGCATTAACTTTTAAACAACACATTTAGTGCAGTCCGCTAGCTGGTTTCAACTTTACATAGGCATTACAATAGAACAACCTGTGCTATAATTCAGCACCTTCACAACAATAGAATCACAAAAGATAACCAATGTTCCAAATACAAACCAATAAACCAAGCCGTGACTTGAAATTTTACAAGATAGGCCAAACTAAGTACACAATGAACAAAAAAACTATAGCAAGACATTTCTCCACAATCATATCTGTGCATAGCTAGCAATTTAACTCTCTTTAGGAGCCTCTGCTTTGTCCTGAAAGAGTCCACCATCTTCAAATTCTATATTTTCCACGCTTTCTTTATGTGGATTCAACTGTAATGGTCCTCTCTTGTGTTCAGGTCTTGCGGCTTGGTTTACAGCCCACTGGAGCTCATCAAAAGCCCTCCTAAAGATCTTTGTCTCTTCCAACTTAAGACAACCTATGTGGCCTTCTCCCATTAGCCTCATAAACTTCCCCATTGATCTTGCAATGTTTCCCGAGACCTGCAATGCAACATTAGCATGGGTGAGTCTTTTTACTGACTTAGTAAGTGCCCTCTTTACTCCCTTAAATTTATCATTGTTCCTCGCTTTCCATATATGCCACAAAATTTCATTAGTTATTAGAAACCAGATTAGTTTACAGTCAGTATTGATTTTAAGACTACAAAACATAATATCATGCCAGTTTATTTTACCATTCCTATCCCAAATTTTCAAATCATGACAGAACAGATTCCAAATTTCCTGAGCATAAAGGCAGTCAAAAAGAATGTGCTTAATAGTTTCCAGCGTTCTGCATAAGCTGCAAATATCCATCTCCTCAAAATTAGTTTTGAAAGGGATTTTTTGTAAGAGAACCAACCATCTAAAGCAAGCCTGCTTGGGCTCCATACAATTGTGCCAAACAAGTGAAAGAGTATTTTGCCAATCTTTTGTATTTAGAGCAGTGTTCCAACATTTGTTAACATGTTCTAAGATTAAATCATTATCAACAAGACTATTGTAAATAGCTTTAACTTTGATGTTGTTAGGGGCTGACCCATCCTTCCAAGCAAGAAGGTTACCAATATTATTTTCCTCCTCCATAATTCTAGGAAAACTTGCATCTCTACAGGCTTCCAGAATTATAGAGAATGTTCTTGCGTTGGACACAGGTAAATCAAATCTTTCCTTAAGAATGTCCCAGCTAATCATTTTACCATTAGATAAGATATCAACAAAGGATATAATGCCTTTCTTGAACCAATTTTTAGCAGGGCACCCTTGAAGAAGAGCCAGTGCTTTACCATTATGCTCCAGATTCCACCAGATGGAATTGTGAGAGAGTCAATTCAGATTATTTTTGAGAGATATGCTACTAGTTTTAAGGGAAACATTTTGTTTCATTAATTCCCAAGCCTTCCAGAGACTTTTAAAAATAATGGACCCAGCCGGAATCATACGGTGCTTACTGAGGAG
Organism: Sequoia sempervirens; assembly: GCA_007258455.2. Taxonomy (NCBI): domain Eukaryota; kingdom Viridiplantae; phylum Streptophyta; class Pinopsida; order Cupressales; family Cupressaceae; genus Sequoia; species Sequoia sempervirens. The sequence goes on from VDFB02033077.1 coordinate 61,596, forward strand.
AATGTCACTTAGGGGAAGACCTCTCCAAACCTTTGCCTGCTTGGGCACCGCCTGAGAAATATTGTTCCTAAACAAGACCTTCCAAGGCTCACTACCTTCCAGAGACTTAAAAATCCATTTGGCCACCAGGGAAATCCCTTGTAACCTGAGGTCTTTTAGCCCAATACCTCCATGTAACTTGCTCAGGAAACACCAGTCCCATCTCACTGAGTGCCTTTTTTTCTTACCTTTTCCATTCGACCATAGGAAACACCTGATCTTTTTCTGAATGTCATTGACTTGATAACTACTGAAACACCAAATAGAGGCGAAGTAGATGCTATAAGAAGACAAGATCTTTTGACACACCTGAATTCTACCAGCCAAGGATAGATATTGCCTATTCCATCCGCTTAGCTTCTTCTCAATTTTTAACTTAACCAAATTCCACATTTCCTTGAGATTAGGGGATACCGTAAAGGGGATCCCCAAGTATCTCACCAGCTTAGTGGGACCCCCCCATTGAAAACCATGTCTCACTAGCCAATCTGGGGGCTCTTCCTTCCATCCCAGGAAGGTAGATTTAGATCTGGAGAGTCAAGCTCTAGAAGCCTGACAGAAGAGGTCAAGTTTCTTCATCAAGGAATCTAGATTGCTTTGCTCAAGGTCCACAAAAATGGAGGTGTCATCAGCAAACTGAACATTAATTAGCTTGTTCTGATCTGGGAGAAAAATCCCTCGTACTTTGGGGGAAAAAGTGTTATCCCTTAAGAGATAGAAGAGAGCATCTGAGGCTATGACAAAAAGTGCAGGAGCTAGGAGGAAGCCTTGCCAGATAGATCTCTCTAACGGGATCTCAGTTAGCATGCCATTGATATCAATTTGCACAGTGGCATCCTTCAGCAGAGTGTTAATCATATCACAAAATTTGCTGGGAAAACCGAAGGCTTGAAGGACTGTCCTTAGAAACACCCACTCCACCCTGTCATACGCTTTTTCCAAGTCTAGGAGGAGCATTGTAGCATTTTGATTGGAATTCTTGGCCCACTCCAAGGCTTCCCAGCTAGTAATGAGATTTTCAAGAATGAATCTTCCTTTTATAAAGCTTGTTTGAGTATTGTTGATAAATTTGGGAAGGATATTAACCAACCTCAAAGCAATAACCTTGACAAGCACTTTATAAGACACATTCAGCAAGGTTATGGGTCGCTAATTCTTAACAAGAGTTTTTCCCCCACCCTTTGGGAGAAGTTTTATGATTCCTTTGTTTATGTCTTCCCCCAGCGAACCTTTATCAAGGGCCTCCTTGTAAACCTGAAGAAGATCATTGCACACCCAGTCAGAGAATTCTTTGTAGAACTCCACAGGAAGACCATCCCAACCAGGGGACTTGTCATTGCTCATAGCTGAGATTGCATTTGCAATCTCACTTTTTGTTAAATCAGCTTCTAACTTAGCACAGTCTTCCCCTTCGATTTTCACCAGAATGATGCTTTTAATAAGAGATCTGGCCCAACTTCCTTGGCCATTCTTGCATTTTGAAGTGAATAGTTCTTTGAAGAATGATTGGAATTGAGCTAAAAACTCTTCCTGCGAGTTGTAAAGCTGGATACCATCCCAAATATGGCTGACCTTCTCTTTTAGTTTCTTCTCTTTGAGATAATTAAAGAAAAATTTAGAGCCCCTGTCTCCACAATTGAGCCAGTTTAGCTTTGCCCTGACCTTCTGCCCCTTAACTTTGTGAGCTTGAACCTTTCTTAGATTGTCTTTTGCAAGGATAAGCTCCTCACACAATTTAGCACTAGAGTGATTAGCTTGCAAATTAGTTTCAGCTTCTAAGAACTGGTCTTGCATGTATTTCTCTTCTTTTCTGCTATCAAGAGCCCTCTTTTTCCCAATTATTTTGAAAAGGGACCTCCATCCTTTAACATTAGCATTCCATCTCTCAATGGCGGAGGAGTCTTTCAACATCCACTTGTTGATTTCTCTGAGGGATGCAATAGCCTCTTGGAAATCAACATCCTTTAAGAGTTGAGTGTTTAGGATAAAAATGCCATCTTTTCTTGTCCCCAGAGATGGGTTGTGACAGTAGTTTATAATTGCATTGATGGGATGGTGATCGAAGAGGGTATAAGGGTACACTTGTACCTTGTTACCATCTTCATGGGGGAAAAATTAAAGGCATCTTTGTTTGCATAAAATTTGTCAAGTCTATAATAAATCCTACGCCCAGCCTTCTGGGCATTACACCAAGTGTACCAGACCCCTTTACACTGCTTTTTACAACCTTCCATGGGATCAAATAGTCGAAGCTTGCTTTGACGCCTCAGCCAGAAGTGTTGTTTGTTGCCTTTCCAAGCCATATTAGCTCCTCCCCACTTATCCTCACTTTGTTCAACCATATTGAAGTCTCCTCCTATAATCTAGGGAATTTTTTGCATCTCAGTGAGCCATTGCCAGAGAATGCATCTCTCCCTATGGTCATTGGATGCATAAACTGAACAAATGCCAAAAGAGAAGCCATCTCTTTCGAGGGTTACCCACACCACCCTATTACAGGGGGAGGAACCACTCCCTGTGATGAATTGAGCCCATTGGGCAGAAACTAGAATGGTCATCCCCCCTCCCCCTTTCATGGGTGGTGGAAAAAGCCTTGGCGCTATTCCAGATGAACCTGAGATTTGTTTCCAATGTAAACCCTGTCGCCTTGGTTTCTTGGAGGAGCACAAAATCTCTCTTTTTCACAAGGCTCAGAAACCTCCTTACAATGTATTTTCTGTCAGGTGACTCTAGCCCCCTAAAATTCCATGAAGCACAGTTAAGCATCATTTTTAGAGGTCATCGTGATACCACCTTGCTCACCCTGAAACTATTTGAAATATTTAGGAAGTTTTTCTTCAATTTCAAGCTTTTTCGTTATTGGGGATTGGAGAATAGTGCTAATCTTCTTTCTTTTGGTTTTGGTTACTGCTATTTTCTTAATACCACCCCTAGGGTTGTTATGCTTCCTCGTCCTTCCTGGGCCATTCTTTGCTTTTACGAGGGGAGGATCATGTCCCTTGGTGACACCACCCTCAGAAATGCACCCTTCAGTAGTGGCTGGCTCCATGTTACTTTTGGTTTCTAACTTATATATATTAGTATTTTCTTCATTAGCTTTAGTCTCAGAATGGATCAAAAGAGAGGCATTGCTCCCAATGCTTTCAATTTTTACAACAACATCAAGGGGGTTAGCTGGCAAGAATTTGCTAGGGGTTAGGTTGGGTATAGTATTTTTCTCACGACTGACAAAATCATCCTCAACTGCTGATGACTCAGTCAGCCTAGGGGGTACCACCTCAACGTTAAGGCCAAAATGGGGTTCTTCAACCCACTCATTGCCCAGAGATTTCTCACATAAGCCATCTGTAACCTCTTGATTTTGGGCAGGGATTTTCTCTTCAGAACTGGTAAGGGTTTTAGGAGAATTTCCCCCCTTTAGGTTTCCTGCCACCTCCAGCTCGGTATTCACACTGTTCATTGGAAAATTACCATCCCTAGTCTCATCCCTAGCAAATTCAGCAAAATTGAGACTGAAATTATTTGAATTTTTTTTGAACTTGACAAGCGTTTCAATAGGCTGACTAGTAGGCTCAACTCTGGAGGCTAATTTTTTTTCAATTCTCTGTCTTATTTCCCTCATTGCAAGTTGTTGAGTGTTTAACCTCTCAACAATTTCAGGGTTCTTAGAGAGGTGATGGGAAAGAGAGGTGTTATTCCATTTGACACCTTCTGCCGAGGGGCAAACCTTATTTCCTTCGTCTTGTGAAAGAGTAGCAAAGGAATTGCAACAAAGTAAATTTTCTTGAGAATCCTTGACAGCAGGGTCTTGAATACTCCTGCTTCGTGTGGACATTTCAAACCCTGAGGAGGCAACAGGAGAAACAAAACCGCCCCCACTCGGTGGAGGCTCATTTATTGGTATGTCAACCGATAAGGCTACTCTGGCTTCCACTAACCAATTTGCTTGTTGCTCTATGTTAGGGAATGCCCCGGTCTCATTCCGAGTTTCAATAGGAGAGTGAGGGTTAGCATTTTTAGGCTCAGGGGGTCTGCGTCCATTGCCTCTATTCATCCTCCCTTTAATGACAGGGCAATTTCTCCTAAAATGACCTTCTTTGCGGCATAGAAAGCACACGTTTATACCCCCAAGGATCTCAAGAGGGCAGACAAAAATAAAGCCATCTTCTTTAATCACTATATTCTCAGGAAAGTCTATACCTAGGTTTAAGGAAACCAGGGCCCGCACATCTAGATGTGGTAGGGTAGCCCTAGCCTCATTAATGCGAATCACAGAGCCGATAGGTGCCAAAATTTGGGGAATAATTCTCCAAAACTCAGGTTGTAGTTTTTTCAACACTACCCATCTCGGGTAGGAAAGAGCGAGTATTTCATCAACTATGGCCGCCGATGACCAACTAAGGGCCCTAAATGTACAACCACCCACATTCCAGTATGGTTTCTCTAGAATTCTCTTTTGCATCACATTATTTGCTAGAAAAATGATAAATAAACCCCTTTGAATCAATCTGCAAAACCTAACTTGAACCCCAAATTTGTTTGCCCAAATTTTATTAAACCAAGTGTCTATAAATTTCCTTGCTGGGATCTTGTCTAAATCCATGACAGCAAAAAAAATTGCAAAATATTTTAACCTATTTCTTTCATTCGAAATTACACTTTTTAACTCTACATTTGGAGCGATGACAAGATCATTGGGAGAGGCAGAGGGCAACTTACCTTCCTGTGTTCCATCCTGACCCATTTCCTCGACAAAGAACTTTGCTCCCATTGGAATCGCAGAGCTACCATCTGCCAAAGCCTCCTTAAACAACTTGGGCACAGAGTTGGGGGTGTTATTAAAACCGTTAACAAATTTATCATTTGGGTTGGGGTTAGCATCAGCCGCACCTCCCTCCATTTATGGAGGGAGGAACCAAACTAGAAAACTACCCAAAGCTAGGCTATGAAGAGCTCCTAACACAGAGAAAACAAAAATGAATTGGGCACGCGAGGAAAGCAAGAATTAATAATAAAACCAAGGAGGCAAAGAGGGTACCCACGCAAGCACAAACCTATGTGGGGGAGTGCACCGTCTCTTCCACTGAGGGACGCCACATCTGCATTCATACTCTGTTGTACCAGCCTTCAACCCCTCGCGCTCAGTTTCAGTTCCAACTTCTCCAAATGCATGATTTTTAACTTTTCCTTTTATATAATTTTTTGTTTCAGGTCTCCCAAAATTAGATGCTTTACAAAAAAGAGAGGAGATGCACATATATTATGATGGAATTTGAATCTAGAGATAGGTAACTATATATAGTTCTAGATACATGTAATTGATACTTTATAATTGATTTCATATCCCCTTAAGCCATTCTCTTAAAACCCCTTAAGTCATCCTCTTATGTACCATTAATCCATCCTCTTGCATCCCCTTAAGTCATTCTATCAACTACCATTAATCCATCCTCTTAGGACCTCGTAATCCATATCCTCATATATCTACCCTTAATTTGTCCACTCGCATCCACTTAAGTCACTCTCTCAACACCCCTTAATTCATCCTCTTAGGACCCCTCAATCGATATCCTCATATATCTACCCTTAATCCATCCACTTGCATCCCCTTAAGTCACTCTCTCAACACCCCTTGGGGTTTAAATTCATTCTCTCAACTCCCCTTAATCCACCCACTTGCATCCCTTCAAGTCATTCCCTCTTACATCTCCTTAATCCACAATCTTGCATTCCTTAAGTCATATCCTCTTACATCTCCTTAATCCACAATCTTTCATCCCTTAAGTCATTCTCATAATTCCCCTTAAGCCATCCTCTTAGGGCCTATTAAGCCATATCGTAAGGTTCATGACATGCATCCCCTTAATCCACCCTCTTCCATCCCCTTAATCCACTCGCTTACATCCCTTCAAGTCATTCTATCAACTCCCCTTAATCCAACCTCTTACATCCCTTTAAGTCATTCTATCAACTCCCCCTAATCCACCATCTTGCATCCCCTTAATCCACTCTCTTACATCAGTTTAAGTCATTTTATCAACTCCCCTTAATCCACCCTCTTATATCCCTTCAAATCATTCTATCAACTCCCCTTAATCCACCCTCTTGCATCCCCTTAATCCACTCTCTTACATCCCTTCAAGTCATTCTATCAACTCCCCTTAATCCACCCTCTTACATCCCTTCAACTCATTTTATCAACTCCCCTTAATACACCCTCTTGCATCCCCTTAATCCACTCTCTTACATCCCTTCAAGTCATTCTAACAACTCCCCTTAATCCACCCTCTCACATCCCTTCAAGTCATTCTATCAACTCCCCTTAATCCACCCTCTTTCATCCCCTTAATCCACTCTCTTACATCACTCTCATAATTCCCCTTAAGCCATCCTCTTAGGGCCTATTAAGCCATACCGTAAGGTTCATGACATGCACCCCCTTAATCCACCCTCTTCCATCCCCTTAATCCACTCTCTTACATCCCTTCAAGTCATTCTATCAACACCCCTTAATCCACCCTCTTACATCCCTTCAAGTCATTCTATCAACTCCACTTAATCCACCCTCTTGCATCCCCTTAATCCACTCTCTTGTAACATCACTTTAAGTCATTTTATCAACTCCCCTTAATCCACCCTCTTACATCCCTTCAACTCATTCTATCAACTCCCCTTAATCCACCCTCTTACATCCTTTCAAGGAGTCATTTTATCATAAATCCACCCTCTTGCATCCTCTAGATGCATCCTCATAACTCCCCTTAAGGCATTCTCTTAAGACCCCCCTTAAGCTATATATCCTCTTAGGTCCCCTTAATCCATCCTATGGCTAACACCATTTGAATTTGTATGGAATTTACTATATACAGTTCTTTTCTTGCATGAATTTTTTACTTAAATGACTCATAAAAATTGTAGTTACATTAATTATTTTTGCAAGTTCTCATCAAGTCGGTCTACGATGTGACTGTTGAACTGAAAAAACTATTTTATCAAGAGACTATGTAAATATCAATTTTTGGTATTCACCTAAAAATTGATAAGCTTTAATTGTATCTACATGCACATATATGTTTCATCATGTTATATAGTTGTATTAAACATCTTGATGTACATTATATATGTTTGTTCGATGTCACTTTTTAAATATCTTGTTCCAATTTTATAGATTATACATGTTTCATGTCTTCTATTTACCACATTTTATATAATTATTCAATTGTATAGATTATACATTTTATACATACAAGGAGATAGTTTTTTGTTTATTGATTCAAATATTTGCTATGTAATTGGAAAATAGTTAAAATTACTTGCCCTTAATTTATTATGAATATGATTTAAGAAACTATTTAAGGAATGTTTTAATTTGTCACCTAACCATGTGATAAATTATATATATGAAATTTGATTCTAGATAAGAATTTATATAGTGCATGTATTACTTGAAAATTAGATAAAATATAAATATAGATATGTATGAATGCATATAATCATGAAAATGAACATAACACGATCTCATAATTGACTGCATATATAATCATCATATTAAAGTCAACTGATATAAATAAACACACATATGATAATAGCATGTTCAAAATAAAACTAGAGATCTAGATAGTCCATAAAATTTATATGTCAAGTCCAACACATATATTGAAATAAACTAGATATCTATATTCCATAAAATATAAAACCATCTAACTTTCAGGTTGATCGGTCAAATCAAGTCTCCTCTTTGTTCCATGCCGACTAGATGTACCTGCATCATGCTGTAAAAGAGTATAAGAAACTTGAAATTATATTTAAATTTATTTAGAAATTTTGATATAATTAAACATATTTAAAATTGAAAATATAAAATTTTAGATTAAAAAAAACTAATTAAATATTGATTAAATATAGTAAAACTGATTTCTAGTATGCATAAATTACCATATGGTCATGTGAATCAACTAGCACATTTTCTTCAATGGGTAGCATAATTGTTAGTTGAGAAGATGCAAATACCTGATCTACTATATCCTGCATATTCATATAAAGCAAACAATATGTGAAAACCTCAAATATATATATATATATATATAAGGTTCATAAAAATTGTATAGGAGATTTAAAGTAAAGTTTACAACCTCGAATGATATGACCTCATGATCACGCATCTGAGATTGCCCATGCATAAATGTCGATGATGTCTCAGGTGCACGGCCTGCCATGGGTATCTCATCAAATCCCTGCATATAGATGTACAACAGTTAGTATAGATCATTCACACATGTGTATGTAAATGAAAAAATTAAATTAAATCTATGATGTGTATTTAATTTAAACTTAACAAACTTTTGAAAGCACACACCTGAGCTGATGATGTCTCAGGAGCGCTCACCACTGTAACTTGTGGTTGGTCAATACTAGGGATAGTATGACCTCCCTGCATCTAGATATAATATATCAATTCACACATGTGTACAAATTCAAATTAAATTATCTATATATATATATATATCCACACAAATTATTTAATATCTCATCAAATACTTGCATATAGATGTACAACAGTTCATATAGATCATTCACACATGTGTATGTAAATGAAAAAATAAATTAGATCTATGATGCGTATTTAATTTAAACTTAACAAACTTTTGAAAGCACGCACCTGAGTTGATGATGTCTCAGGAGCGCTCACCATTGTAACTTGTGGTTGGTCAATACTAGGGATAGTATGACCTCCCTGCATCTAGATATAATATATCAATTCACACGTGTACAAATTCAAATTAAATTATCTATATATATATATATCCACACAAATTATTTAATATCTCATCAAATCCCTGCATATACATGTACAACAGTTCGTATAGATCATTCACACATGTGTATGTAAATGAAAAATTAAATTAGATCTATGATGTGTATTTAATTTAAACTTAACAAACTTTTGAAAGCACACACCTGAGTTGATGATGTCTCAGGAGCGCTCACCACTGTAACTTGTGGTTGGTCAATACTAGGGATAGTATGACCTCCCTACATCTAGATATAATATATCAATTCACAAATGTGTAAAAATTCAAATTAAATTATCTATATATATCCAAAAAAATTATGTAATATATTTTGGTTCAAGTACCTTTCCAAAAGGTGAGCCTAGATCTATAGCACTCGACATATACACACGATGATCATATTGAGTTTCAGGAATCACGTCATCATGTGTCTACACCAAACACAAACTTATTGAATTAATATTATATTATATATATATATAGTTTGATGTTATTATTTACATGAATTATTTACATTTCAAACTTGAATTAAATTTAAGTTCAAAAGATGAACATACCTATGTAGGACGATCCTCAAAATATAGTAAATTTAGGTATGACCCCGTCCGAGATGCATGTGCCTCACCTAAAGTGGATGTCTAAGTATCCCTGTACCCTGAGCCTCAATGCTTTCTATTGGCCACTTCAGTGGCCACGTGTGTAGTCTATTGAGTGAGATGTCTTGAAAGTGAACTCAATGCTCCTAATGTTGATAACATGGTTTGTTGTTGAAATGCAGTGGGAACACCAGGAGAAGTGTTAGGGTTAGAGATGGAAAATATCTAACAAGTAAATGTAGATTTAATTAATAAACAGAGAAACTAAAAAACACACAGAATAAACCATAACACAAAGAATTTAATGTGGTTCACCCAATCCGGGCTACATCCACCAAACTGTAGCCATCTAATACTTTTATTATCCAGTGTAAAACCTATTACAATCTTGCGAATAATCGTATTTTCATCATACTATAATACCCATCTGAACCCCTTTTTAACAAGCTTGGAAGCTTCCATATTTTTGGGTTCTAAAAAATATGATTTTTCTTTTTTCATTGATTTTTCCCTTTTTTGGTGATCACGCGAAATAGTAGGAGGAAATTTTTTCTTGGGGGCTGCTGCACCCAAACCTCTGCTTTTCAGGGGCTGCCACCTCTGAACCCTTGCCCGGGGCCCAGCCTAGCCCTAGACCCCAACAAGGATACGTGTTGGGGTGTACAGTATATCATGGGCTATATAGTATAGCATGATCAGTTGCCACATACCAACAAGAAGGAGGATGAACAATAGGAGCAACTGGAGCATGTCATTGAGGATCGACACGTGCTCCTCGTCTATGTTGGGGCATGCCACGCCCAACTCCCTAAAATGAACTCATATCAAAATAGTTGGGTTTTTTATCCAACTCAAACTCAACCCATAACTTTCTCAAAAAGTATAAGGGCACCTCACTGTTGCCATGTGGTGGAGTATCAAACACCATCCACCATCTCTCCCAAAAAAGAGCAGCTATATGTGAGTTCCTACACCATAAAATTGAAAATCATTTTTTTGTGGGTGGTATTGGTTGGTTTGTTTGGGGGTTCACAAAATATTGGCATATGGCTTGTTTAGTAATTTTTAGGTCATTGATTTCTTTATATGACAATCCATCCGCATAGAATTGTCTCATCTCTTCTCTCCATTGATGGAACCTATCTAGGTCCGCATCGATAGATCGAACATAATCGACAACAATTTGCATCGTAGATGCAAACCATGTGAGATGTGGAGGGACTCTAGTCTCATTTTTTATGAGATCTATATTTCCTTAAATGACAATCAGGTTTGCTCGAATATTCTCTCTTAGTTGATCCTGGTCAACTAGAGGAGGGGGTGGGGGGTTAGGTGGTGGAGGATGTGGAGGTGTGCTAGGGTTTTGTTCATGTGGTGGACTAGGATGTATGCCAGGATCTATAGGGATTTCTTGATCAGGCATGAAATCCTCGAAATTAAATAGTGGATCCATCTAAGCAATGATATGGCAACTGCATGTTAAACAATTAAAAAATATATATCAACAAACTAATTAAATAATGCACACAATTTGAAAGTTATTTAAAAATCGCATTGAACATGCACAAATTCAAAATATATTTCATTTGAAGACCATTCGATTTATAACATTAAAAAATCCATAACATTAAAAATTCATATAACATACATACACACATTAAATTGAGTCCAACGTGGGGTTGTTAATATGAAGGGTAGAAATGAAATTATGGGGTTTTATTAAAATTTATTTAATCTCATTCATTATTTTCAAATAATAATAAAGATAAGAATGAAAAATTAATAGAAGACATTGAAAGGGACACATAGATATATATGCTAGTGACCTAATTGCAATGTACAAAATATATAAAAAAGATGATTCAAGCTCTATTCACCAAATTTTGAGAACTTATTTGATCCCCTTAAGAAATGTCAAATTCCCCCTTAAGACATCAATTTACGATTTAGGGTGATAGGATGGCTTTTAAGGGGATCTATGTGTAGTAAGGTCCTAGGACAAAATGGTCCATGGATTAAGGGAATAAAATTTGGTGGAGTTGCCTAAGGCAACCAAATTTCATTTTATGTCCCTACAACAAAATGAATAGATGTATTAATCAAGTATGACATAGAAATTAATTAAGTTTGATGACATAAATTGATTTATCTAAATTTTCAAATTTCATGATAAGAGACACAAGTTCTCTATAGTGGGACAAAGTAGTTAAGAAGAAATTATAAGTTTAATAACACTAACATTAAAATTTATAATCTCATTCATTGTTTTCAAAGAATACTAAAGATAATAATGAAAATTTAATAGAATACATTTAAAGGGAAACATAGATATATTCTAGTGACCTAATTGCAATGTAAAAAATAAAAAAAGATGAGCTTTAGCTCTATTCACCAAAATTTGAGAACTTCTTTGACCCCCTTAAGAAATGTCATTATTAGGACCCCTTTAAGACATCAATTTACGATTTAGGGTGATACGATGGCTTAAGGGGGTCTATGTCTAGTAAGGACCTAGGAAAAAATGTTCCATGGCTTAGGGGAATAATTTTTTTTGGAGTTGCCTAAGGCAACCAAATTTCATTTTAAGGTCCCACAACAAAATGAATGCTTTTATGCAATTATTAAGCCAGGATTTCAATTGCTAACCCTATTAATTTCTATGATTTAGCCACTAAAATTGTGTAATCTTTATATATTTTTTGAAACTTTTCTAAGTGATTTAGCATATCTATGTCTCTTGTTCCATTCCTATTTCATTTTAAGGTATGAATGCTTTTATTCAATTAGTTGTTCGAAATTTTGCAACAGAACAATTGTATATAACTAAGTTGTTGAGTTACGATGGATTTTGAACCTATTTGGACCTCTACGCACTCTTGGATGATTTAAAAAGGAGATGGGATCTAAAGTGATTTAGCCAAAAAAAAATTGTAATCATATATTTTTTGAAACTTTTCTATGGCATAGACTCTTCCTTCATATTTATATAAATTCTAGTTTTCAAAAAAGAACCTAACTGCCACTAAGTGAGGAATCAATTGATCAATGAACAAGAAATTTAAATAAACTTAGAAAATAAACCTTTGGTTATATAATTCACTTGCATTTATGAATCATCATCTATCAAGTTTGTCAAAAAAGTAATTTGAATTTTCGATTGAAATGTTCATGCTACAAGTTATCTTTGATACACTAGTTTAGAGAAAGTACAACATTTAGTTTTCCTAATCTAGAACAATGCCACTACACATGAGAGTTAAAATAGGAATTAGATTACACACAACCCATAGATCTTATGAATAATATCCTATAAATTAAGGTTTGAATATGATCATAATGCATCCTTACATTTAATTCACAAAGGATCTTGAATCCAAATAAGATTTGGGTAGAAATAATTCATGCTTCACATTTTAATATTTATTTGATTTAATAACATTTATACAACTTGTCTAGCTCTATCCATATTGCACATAGTCTAGATCAACAAGTATGACTTGCATTTCTATGTTTTTTTAATAAATTTTTACAAGTAAATGAGAAACCCTACCACCTAAACTTAGTGCTTTGAATAAAATATGTGACATTCTAGGAATAGCTTCAATATATCAACAATTAGGAATAAATTAGATTTCAATTATAATTAAGTTGTTGAATTACGATGGATTTTGCAACAATTAGGAATTTTAGATTTCAATTATATAACTAAGTTGTTAAGTTACGATGGATTTTGTTCACCTATTTGGACCTCTACACACTTTTGGATGATTTAAAAAGGAAGAGGGGATCTAAAGTGATTTAGACCAAAAAAAAATTTGTAATCATATTTTTTTTGAAACTTTTCTATGGCATAGACTCTTCCTTGATATTTATATAAATTCTAGACACATGGATTTTCAAAAAGAACCTAACTACCACTAAGTGAGGAATCAATTGATCAATGAACAATAAATTTAAATAAACTTAGAAAATAAACCTTTGGTTATAGAATTCACTTGCATTTACGAATCATCATCTATCAAGTTTGTCAAAAAAGTATGAATTTTCAATTGAAATGTTCATGCTACAAGTTATATTTGATGCACTAGTTTAGAGAAAGTACAACATTTAGTTTTCATAATCTAGAACAATGCCACTACACATGAGAGTTAAAATAGGAATTAGATTACACACAACCTATAGATCTTATGAATAATATCCTATAAATTAAGGTTTGAATATGATCATAATTTGCATCCTTACATTTAATTCACAAAGGATCTCATCCAAATAAGATTTGCGTAGAAATCATTCGTGCTTCACATTTTAATATTTATTAGATTTAATAACATTTATGTGTCTAGCTCTTTCCATATTGCACATAGTCTAGATTAACAAGTATGACTTGCATTTCTATGTTTTTTTAAGAGAATATATCATACACTATATAAGCTAATATAACATTGATATAGAGTGATTACATGCTCATATCAACTAGCATCATGATATATACATTTATTAAATCAAGCACATAGTTTCGCATGAGGTACATTATTTTACTTCAAGTTAGTACATTTTCTCAAGTTAAATTATACAATCATGAAGTTTTCTAAGATAAAATTAGCTATCAAATTTCTATTATGTGAATATATTATAATTAAATCAATAATTTGTTGGTTAATATATATATCTATGCATCGATTGTGTGTACCTCCTTTATTAGTCAACTTTATGAATTTCATTGGTAATTGCGTGGATCACTAATGACATACCAAAGTGTATAGGTAGAACCTATCGACTATAAATTGTGATCCCTCATTTAGGGTTTTACGTAACTTACATTTTAGGGTAAATAGCCTATTTTAGGTTTACGTTTTAGGGTAAATGGGGTTTTAGGTTTACGTTTTAGGGTTTACGACCAAGGATTAACCTGTTTAAATTTGTTTTTAGGGACCTATGTAAATTTTGTAACCTAGGGTTTTGATTTCTAAGTTAAATGTGTCCAATTTAGGTTTAGTTTTTATGGTTTTCAATTTACAATTTAACATTAACTGTTTTGTTGATGTTTTTTATTTTTTAAATGCTATTAAAAACTATAAAAAATTGAACTAAAACACACTAAAGAAACAAAAACTTAATACTAATAACAAAACAAAAAAAAAAGATACTAAGCAAAAAAAGCCAGAATTCAGCCAACCTGGAGTTCATTGAGGTCGGGTGTGTTGATGGGAGGAGGTGGCAGTCAAAATTTTCACCAAGCACGAGCTTCAAAATGCGTACGCAATGGATTCAATCTCTTCTCTAGCGTTGATAGAAATAGTGAGTGAAAATGAAACGCAGGTGTTTATTTTTTAAAAAATAAATACCTTCGCAAAACACGTACGCATTTCTAGTTCGCATACCCGTTCTTGAGCACGTACACGTTCAGATTCTAGCTTGAGTACCTGATCTGTAACACATACATGTTGTTTAGAAAACGCATACGCGTTTCCTTTGAAACTTTTTGTTTTGCTCAAAATTTCCCCTCTTCGTCTACTCAACTTCTCGCTTTTACCCTTTCACGATTTTGAAATTTTGCAAAATTAACCATATGTGCTAAAATAGACATTAGATGCACTGAAAGATAACTCCTATGTGCTAAAAGAACTATCGGATGTGTTAGAGAAATTACTTAATGCGCTACAATAAAGACTAAATGTACTAGAAAACCCCCTGTATGCATCGGAAGATGAAATGTATGCACTGAAAGAAGTCTTGGATGCCTCATAACAGGAATTGAATGCAATGAAAGGTGTTTTGTGTGTGTTGAAAGAAATATCAAATGCGCTACCTAAGAGTTCATGTCTAGGTCTGCAAAATAACTTTCGAGAAAATTTCAATAAAAATGATCTAGGCCCCACAGTGGGTTCCAAAACGTATCGTGTGAATTGTGAGTGTTAGCAAATGAATAATAAAACACACAATTGATAAGACGTATTACATTAGGGAATTGGACTACATAATTAATCAAATTCAAAATGCAATCAATTCCTAAAATCGTTCCATCGTTCTCTATTCTCAACGATCCTCTAAATCATTAGTGCTCTCATATTTGTATATTACACTATGACTGTTTGGATGACAACCTAAGAAACGAGATGTTGTAGAATGCAAGAATCTAATTCCTACATGATAATAAGTTGTATGATAATGTTGAATGGTGCTATGATATTATGTTGCAAATGGTAATTATGATATGACAATGGATATAATGTTGAAGACTATGATGCAAATGTTGTATAAAAACCAAGATGATAAATACAATGTAGCTATGAAACTAAGTCATGATTTAAACTAAAACAATTCTAAATGCTAAATGCCTAAATGCTCCATGTTGAAACTCTAAATTCTCAAAGTTCTCTCACAAAATTTCTGCATAATAAGTTTACTCAAAGATGTTATGCCAAATGTTGTAGAATGGGCTCATATTTATAGGAATTCCAAGGCATATTGTGATGTGGCAGCAACCAACTGTCAAGATTTCAGCTGGAGAGATGAATGGTGGAGATGGAAGAAGTTAGAGGGAATCATGGAGGATGTTCGCTTGACTGTGAACACCATGTCAAGTGTGAGGGAGAATGAAATGATGGAGAGAGGCAAGTGTCCAAATTTTTTTTTGGAATTGGTTGAGGATAATTCCCATTTGAAAATTAGACATATTTAAATTCACGTGACACTTGATGATGTGGTAAGAGAAAAAGTTGGAGACATGTGCCTAAATTCAAATTGGGAATATAAATTTAGTGAGAAGGTTATTAATTAAATAAAACAAAATATGTGCATTTGTTTATTTAATTAAAATTAGAAGAATGTGATTTAAGACGTAGAATTAGAAGGTGTGAACTATATAAATAAATTTGAAATTTCTATATAAGTAAATGAAATAAGAGATTTATTAATTAAATAATTGGTATTTAATTAATTAAGTATCTTGACCAATTTTAGGTGTATATAGGTTTTAATTTTGTTCAAATTCTCTAAAAAGAAGTTGTCAACCATATTGCTTTAAATTCAATTTTTACTCTTGTTGTTAATATGACATTATACTTGCAAGTTCAAGCCTAGATGTTGTGTTTCCAAGCCTAAGACCAAACTAAAAGGGTAGGCTACAAATTTCAATTTTTATAGAATATGTTCCCACTTTAAAATGGGCACTTATTCTAAAAAGAAATGAGTACAAGTTCTAAAAAGGAATACCTATTTAAAAATGGTTACTTATTTCTTTTTAGAATATGTTTCTATTTTAAAATAGGTACCCATTTCTACTATATCTTTTATTTTCATATTTTTAGTAAAATGTACTATCACTACATATTCACAACTTTTATTTTATAAGTATTGTAGTGTTGAAAATTGCATACCCTTGTAATTTCACATTGCATCATGTCCTCACATTAGTCCTTTGATTTATAACACTTCAATTAAAAATTGAGAACACTTAAATCTAATGTTTATTACAATTTCATGACATTCCTTGCCTTCTAAAGATGAATATTCTAGGACAAGAGTGTTATGTGTGGATGTCTACATGATGCACTAAAATTTTAGTGGTTGTTGGAGTGTTACCTCCCCACTAACAATTTGGAAGTAACACTTGTGCATGTAGTTGAGTTTAAAAAATCTATTCAACTTGCCATTTTTGATAGAAGAAGTTGACTTTTCATGCTCTAACATTGAGTTTTGTAACTCTTGAAGAAATTCTATAATTTTTGCAACCAACAAGCTCTAACACACTCTGCATGTCATTTTCTTGAGGATTTTTTATTATCATCTTCATGGGATTATGAAGAATAATAAGGTTGAAGCAAGAACATCCTTCTTGGGGGTTTTGCATAAACTTCTAGGTGATATTGTTTTGATATTATTGTTCCCTTTCTCATTGTTCTATCATTTTATGCTTTCATTTAAAGGTTTCAAGTGTTAGCATAGTGTATTTAGAATTTTCTATATCATAATCAAGAAAATTTTCATTTTAAAACATTTAAATATTTATCTTTTCAATATTTTTAAAAATTTTGGTAGTCATTAAGGTTGAAAGACCAAAATGGGAGTTTGACTGAGGTAAGCCCCTCAAATAGTCATTGTGTATAGATGGGTTCATTCTAGACCTAGTCACATATTTTATCATGTATTTGGGCCATACAACAATGTGATGCAAGCATGTCTATGTCATAGGATGGTATCCAAGGAAAATATTTCCAAAAATTTACTGTAGGTTCTCTAAGATAAGAACTTTCCATTTCTATTGAAACATTTTTATAATTCATCTCCAACAAAGAGATATTTTCACTAGTCTATTATAGTTAAGTACTTGTTATTATAATTCATAATTTTTAGTTATAAAAGTTTGTAAAGGGATAATTTGAAATGCTTTATTAGTATAAGAACAACTAATTTATCCTAGTGTAATGTATGGGATTTTATCTCAAGAAACAATTGTATTCCTTTGTAAGATTTAAATTTATTACATTATATTTTGATGAGCCCAACATTCCAACACAAAAACCTTTTAAATTTCAAAATTAGGAAACTATAATTTTTTCAAAAGTCTTATTCCTTCACTATCTAAATGGTAGTTTCTATTGTGTGTTGTAGACTCATTTATGAGTTTCGCAACACAATCTCTCCATTTAGGTAACATAGTTTAGAGAATCCTTTGTAATTATACCATGGAACAATCAAGACCTTTCACAACACTAATCCACATAGGTCCTCACTTTTCTAGAAAAAAATCACCATTGGGATGCCTCAATCCCCTCCTCCAATTAGTTTAGTTTTTACTTCCCTATCTAACACTTCTCTTTCTATGGATTGGGGCTTTGATCATAAGCTACTTTTCAAGTCCCTATTTCACAAATCCAACACTTAGATCAATATTTAAACAATCTATAAGACTTTCTAGATTGAGAAACCTTCACTAGTATTAGGATTAGGGTGTCTTAACCTTTGCAATTCCTAGAATTTAATTTGGTGATTATGTATTTATTTTATCCTCCATTAACTTTTTTCACCTTAACCTTTTGTTTGAGATACCTTTGCTTTAAGAATAATATAAAAAGAGTAAGGTTTTTTTTTTTTTTAAAAAGAGGGGTAAACTCTTTCGACCCAGGGCTATGAACTAGTGAGGTCAAAAATAGGGTACCTCATCCCCAATATAAATTCTCAACAATTACACCCCAATGGGGTTTGAACCTTAATGGAAAGAATAGCAACACAATAACTCAAGCATCATACCATGCCACGATTACCATAAAAAGAGTAAAGTTATCAAAAATTCATGGAAAAACTTCCTACATTGATCTTGGAAGGAGGATTATGAAAAAAAAAATCTTTACAAAAATTAAAAAATAAATAAAATACCATTTTTCACTACTAATGTCAATTCATTTTTCTGATACCTAATGGTTGAAGTGGCATCCTACATGGAAGTGACTAGGATGACATGCAAGCTATATTTTTGGAAGTAGGTGTCTCACTTGGTAAACCACATTGGAGGCTAATTTGATGGATTTTGTCATAATTTGTAAGCATTAATTCTATTACAAATTATTATAAGTTGCTATTGTTGGAAATCAACTTGCATCAATATGAACTTAAATATGTGGTTGTAAATCTGAAATTTTGTTTACAAGATTACCATAAAATGATTAAGTGATTGAAAATTGCAACAATGAAATAAAAATTTGCAATACTAGACAAGTCATCAACACAAGTGACACAATATATACATGGAGAAACCCTTGTGGGAAAAAAACTCCAGACCCAAAGAGATCCAATGTTTGCATTAATCTTCAAGGAAGTACTTCAATACAACAATCCTCTCTAAAATCTAGTAGCAATTCGTCATCCTGACAACCTACAATGAACTCATACTAAACCACCATCCCAAGGGAAGTTTTTGGTCCAGAGAATACCACAAATGGTATCCCAAAAAAATGAGAAAATCCACCTGGAAAAACCCACGCCCCACTTAGTGGACAACCCATAAAAATGGAATAAAATATTCAATAATCGTATGGCCTTCACATGGGTACCTAACTCACAACCAATCAAATTGAGTCAAATATGAGTGCACCATAAGTCTTTGATGGCTACATGCAATCTCATGCACCACCATGCAAACTTGGGTGCCCAACCATGCAAGAGTATGTAAAACATGCAAATAACATGCAAGGACATGCACACTCAAGTGGTCCCAACCTAGAAAGTTGGACGCCTAGGAATAATATTCTCTTGGTATGCCTTGTAATCGCCACTGTGAAGGGTCCACCTCTTTGAATGCAATTACAATTTTTCATAGGAAAATAAATAATAAACATTTTATCCCTCATGTCCTCAAGAGCACTTTCTAAAGAATGTGGAGACACATAAATCAACTTAGGATAACAATTTTAATGTCACCAATCCTAACATTCTCCCACTTGACATTATACATTGCAATTACATCCATGAGATACAAAAAAAATATATAATCAAGTATAGTGATCAAGGAACATGGTCTTCCTGCACCAAGAGAACTTATTCGTGGTCACTGGCTTCATTAGAGAATCTACAATATGATCCAAAGTGTCAACCTTCTCAATCAAAACTTTTCCATTCTCTACCATTTCTTGCACAAAGTGATATTGAACATCAACATTTCTAGTATGAGCATGATGAATATTATTTTTAACTAAACATATGGCACTCTGACTATCATATCCAATCCTCAATGTCCTACAATCAAAACCAATGCCATTACCAAGTCTTTGTAACCATACTACCCCCTTAGAAGCATGTGTAGTTGCCATATACTCTACTTCAATGGCGGATAATGCAATTGTAGGTTGCCTCTTACTCATCCAACTCACTGCACCTCCAAAGAAAGTAAAAAAATATCCACTAGTGGACCTTCGACTATCTAAGTCATCCACCCAATCTACATCAACAAAACCTTGTATGTCCAATGACTTATCCACATCATCAATAACATGATAAACCAAACAGCAATCAGAAGTACCACACAAATATCTAAACACTCTCTTAACAAAAGTCCAATGCTCTCTACCAAGGTTAGATATAAACCTACTCAAAACTCCCACTACTTGGGCTATATCTAGTCTAGTGCAAACCATTGCATACATTAAACTATCAACCAACGACACTAGCATAAGTAACGTTAGACATCTCTTCAACATCATCATCATAATTAGGACACATTTCTAAACTCAATTTAGTACCAACTAGAAATGAAATATTTTCTAGTTTATAGTCATGCATATTAAACCTCTACAAAATAGTATCAACATACTTACTCTGACTTAACCAAATATTTTTCTGAACCTAATCCTTACTGATCTCCATCCCAAGAATATATTTTGCAGTCCCCAAATCCTTCATATCAAATGTGCCAGAAAGCTAATTCTTAATCTCCTTAATCATCACCATTTTGTTACCCATAAACAACACATGATCAACATACAAGACAATGATTAGAATCAAATCATCAATAACCTTAATGTAAACACAATGATCCTCCTCACTCCTAACAAAACCTAGCTTCAATGCAAAGGCATCAAACTTTTGGTACGAAATCCTAGGTGACTGTTTCAAGCCATATAGAGGGGTGATCCCACAATAGTGGGTTACACTTTTTGGCAAAACTTGATATTGAATTGAGCTTTTTGAACTAAATATTCAGCTTTGGACAACTATAGTTGCTAAACCATGAGAAATTTGAAGATGATGCAAACTAGTGATTTATGACATTTTGTCTATAGATTCTAAATAATATTTTTTAAAATATTTTTGGAATCAACTTGCATTTATTTTTCCATCTCCTTCGATAACTAGTTTTTAATAGTAAACAACATTTTTAAAGTGTGATGTTTATTGTATAACACAACCTTTTTTCTATGAAGGATAAAATTATATTTTTTTTCAAATTTAGATTTGTAACTATGATATCTAGCTCCTTCATTTGGTTTCATAGTGTTTCATTGAACTTTTTTTCTTGATTAAGTTTTGAATTCAAACCAATTATAATTTAGACATAGGTTTACTGTATAACACTTAATTTTTTTTGTACATATCAATTTTTTTTTGTTGGATCAAGGAAATTAATACCAAGAGCATAGATATCTTTTAGATTTTTTTTTGGTAATCTACTATTTTCCACATGTGCAGAACAAAAAGCTTGATTTTTGGTGAAAACTCTACATTCACAAGAAATAAAAATAAATATAATAATCAAATTAAATATATTTAAAATTATACTTTTTGGGAAGCTTATAATCAAGACTATATAATTACAAAACATAAAATACAAACCTCTTCTTCTAACTCACCATGAACAAAAATTCAAACTTTACATCTATTTGATATTCTTTGAAGTATTTATGTGCCGCAAAAGCCAAAAAAATCCTGATAGCTCCTCCATTCTTGCTATAGGAGCAAAAGTATCTTCAAAATCTATTCCTTCCACTTGTGAGTAGTATGTACACACAATCATAGCCTTGTTTCTAATAACTTCTCCATTGTCATTCAGCTTGTTCCTAAAAATCCATTTAGTTCCTATCATATTCTTGTTTGTTAGTCTTGGGACCAGTTCTCATGTCTGATTATTCTCAATCTGCCTCAACTACTCTTCCATAGCTTTGATTGAATTTTTATCCTTGCAAGCTTCAACAAATTTTTTAGGTTCCACTTTAGAAAGTAAACAAAAGTTCACATGTTCCTTTGTCATAGCAAATTTTCTTCTTATCAATATACCTTTGCTTTTGTCTCCAATTATTTAATCCTTAGAATGATTTTTTTGCACATACTTAGGAGTCTTATGAATCTTTTCCAAAGCTTCTTCCTCTTTCACTAACATCTCCTTTTCTATCTCTTCTTCTTTGCAAGGGGGTTCATTATATTCATATCCTTCTATCAACACTGAGATTTGATGTGATTCTCCATCCACTTTAACACTTGTACTTTTAACTATCATCTTTATCCTTTTGTTGTAACACATGTATGCCTTGCTCTTTGTAGAATATCTAAAGAAGATTCCTTCATTTGATCTTGCATCAAATTTTCTTAAGTTCTTTTCATCCCTCCTAATATAACATTTACTTCCAAACATTCTAAAATATTTTATAGTAGGATTTTTTCCATATCATAGCTCATAGGGGGTCTTTGAATTGTTTATTCTTGCTCGACCTCTATTAAGAATGTACACTATGGTATGAATTTATTCTCTCCAATAGACATTCAGTAGATTTGCTTCCTTCAACATGGTTCTTGCAGCCTCCTGAACTATCCCATTCCTCCTTTCCACAACTCCATTATGTCGAGGAGTCCTAGGAGAAAATAATTTTTCTTATCCCATGATCTTCACCAAAACTGTTAAACTCATTGGAGGTGAACTCACCACCTCTATCAAACCTTAAACACTTGATTTTAAAATCCATTTCATTCTCAACCATAGACTTAAATGCTTTAAATTTATCTAGAGCTTCTAATTTTTCTTTAACAAAGGTCACCCAAGTCATTCTAGAGTAATCATCTATTAACAACATGAAATACCTATCACCTAGAGAGCTTCTTGTTTTGGTAGGTTCACATAGGTCGTCTGTATGTATCAACTCCAAAGGTCCTACGATAAAATATTCCTTAGTCTTGAACCTCTTCTTTTTCTATTTTCCAACCTAAAACTCTTTGTAAATTGCATTGATATGCTTTGTAATTCTTGGCATGTCTCTCACAGCATGAGTAGAGTTTATCTTCACTAGGCTATCAAAATTGATATGACACATTATTCTATGCCATAGCCAACTTTCACTGATTTGAGTTATAAAGAACTTATCACCAACACATTTGAGATGATAAAAATCCCCTTCTATCCTCATTCCTATAGCGACAATATTTCTAGAGCTTCCTTTTATGACCTTACAACCATCATACTAAAACACTAGATTGTATCCTCTACTACACATTTGTCTTACATTGAGAAGATTATCCCTTGACATAAAGAAAATCATCTTTCTTATTCTTTCCATAAAAACTAATTGAACCTTTTCCATATATATTTGTAGATGTGTCATCACCAAACTTAATAAAACCACCATCATACTTCTCAAGTTTAACAAAATTTCTGTTATCACTTGTCATATAATTTGAACATCCGCTATCAATTATCTGATAGTTTCTCTCTTCTCTTGCATGAAAGGTAGTCAATAGAGTCCCTTCAATACTATGACCTATTTCTAGAGAAATTTCCTTTACACGTCTTTCAAGGTTAGTAGAATTAGTTTCACCATTCAAAACCATGAACAAGAATTCATCACTTCCATAAAATGCTTAAAATCATATTGGTTTAGGGGTAGCTCGAGTAACCAAGGATCTTCCTAGAACTTGATATTGAAACGATCACCAAGTTTCAATCTAAGGCCAGATTGCAATAGCTATTTGATTTTATTGATATTATTCCAAATCAAGGAGTCACGAGGGTGACTATTGGAAAGGCAGTTGATGAGAGGAGTGTTATTGAGATACTTGGTATTTAGAATAGTGCACTAGTCCTTCCTATTTCTCAACAAGTCCCACCCAAATTTATCTAGGAGAGCTTTGTTTGAAGCTTGGATTTTCCTAATACCAAGCCCTCCACCAAACTTGGGAAGACAAAAAATATCCCAACTAAGCAAGGCCAACTTCTTCTTCTCCTTAGTACCAGACCAAATAAATTTTCTTTGGATTATTTCTAATTTCTTAGCAATGTATCTTGAGATTTTAAATAGGGAAAGGAAATACACTGTGATCCCTTGTAGAGAACTAGCAAGGAGTTGCAACTTACCATCATGACTCAACATGGACCCTTTCCACCCAACCAATTTTCTCTACATTCTTTTTAACACTAAAATCCAAAAGTTTGGGGTTACATCTTTGATAGTTAAAGGTAGACCTAGATACACAACAGGAAGAGTGACACTCTCATGACCGAGGATGGCAATCACTTTGTCTTGAAGGTTTTTAGAGGTGTTAAAGAAGTAGATCATGATCTTGCTATAGTCAATGCATTGACTAGAACTTGAAGTGTAATTGTTGAGACAACACTTTCATTTCCTAGCTTGCACAACTGAGGCTTTCCCAAAGAAGATGGTGTCATCCACAAACTATTGTATAGTAGAGGGTTCCAAAGAGGTAACTGGTTTAACCCCTTTGATAGTGACTTCATTTAGAAATTTAAAAATATTATAGCTTAACACATCAACAACCATAATGAAAAGATAAGGAGATAGGGGGTCCCCTTGTCTAATCCCTTTTCTAGCCTTGGATAAACCATAGGGAACCCCATTAACTAGAACAAAGTAGAAATGCATTCATTAATGAGGTTAATGACCAACTGATTGAACTCAAACTTATTAAGCACTTTGAGAAGAAACTTCCAAAAGAATTTATCATATGCTTTAGAGATATCAAGTTTAAAGGTCATACCTACATCATTACATATGTCCATGGAATGAAGAATTTCATCAATGGAGATGGCAACATCCAAAATTTGGCATCTGAAGACAAAGCCTTTTTTACAAGGGCTAATCAACTTATCTAGGAGGGGTTTCAGCCAATTGATAAGGATGTTGAAGAAGATTTTGTAGATAGTATTGTATAAGATGATGGGCCTAAAATCAACCATAGTTTGAGGGTCGAAATTTTAGGAGATGATACTATAAAAGTATGGTTCAACTCTTTCAAGAGTTTTCTGATTTTGAAGAAGTATTTAGTAGCAAGGAAGACATCTTCACCCACAATATCCCAAAATTCTTGGAAGAAGGCCAGTGGGAAGCCATCTGACTTAGGGGCTTTGAATGCTCCCATACTAAATACAACCATCTTGCCTTCATGAGGAGTGATAGGTCTAAGAATAGAAGCATTATCATTCTCATTTAAAATGAAAGAGGTGTTGTTCAACAACTGATCATCCAAAGTAGTAGAGGGGTCGACAACAATTGCTACAAAAGACTATTGAAAGTAGGTAGAGGCCACTAACCCAATTCAAGCTAAGGTAGTGCCTTAAGTTCCGAGGTCACTTTTAAGCTTATATATTTGATTACTTTTTATGTGTTTGAGAGCTAAGATGTGGAAGGAGTTATGGTCCCCTTCTTTTAACCATTGTATTATGGACTTTTATTTTTAGAATAATTCTTTCTTTTTTAGAACATTGGCTCAATTAGTGTGGTAGTCCTCAATTTGGAAAGTCAATTTAGCCACATCACGATTCGATACTTTTACTTGAATATCCTTGAGTTTAGAAATCAAATCTCTCCTCTAGTGAAAACATCCCCAAAAACCCACTTGTTCCATCCTTTCACCAAATCTTTGATATTTTTGAGTTTTTGAGAAACATGAAATATAGGGGAACCATGAATGGGAATATTCCACCAAGTGGAAATTTTGTCCTTAAATTTTGAAATGGAGCTCCACATAATCTCATATTTGAAAGGGTAAGGACCAACAAGAAATTTGTCATCCCAAAAAAGTAGGATAGGGTTTTTATCCGACACAGTTCAAGGAATAGCCTGCAAGTTGGAGCCATGGAGGGCTACCTAGTTGGGGGAAAAAGGAGGTGGTCAAGTCTCACTTGTATAAGATTTTCCCCAAGCTTTCTATTTGATGAGGGTCAAGCTGCCTGAAAACACACAAATCACAACAATAGATACCGACACAAAATATGTGAGACAAAAAAAGATTCACTTTCAATTAATTTTCAGAAAATTAAATTACAAATTCAAAGCTTACATGCTACAACCTCATGGGCTTGATTCATTACAACAAAATCAACTTTGAAAATAAAATCTACTATTCGGAGCCACAATTTGCATTATCAGGGCCACCTTCTACAATCCTTGCTTAACCTTTTTTATTTTCCCCAATAACCGCCCTAGAATGTTCTAGAAAGTTCAAATTTCCCCATTTTGTTTTGGCACCAAAAGTCCCACTATTTGATTTCTAGCCTAACAAGAATTTTTTATGAAATTCACTTTTTAGAGGTCCAACTTTGAGGGGCCATAACTTTTGTTCCAGGCATTTTTATTTTCTATTATTGCATATTGTTGGAAAGCTCTTGATGAGGTCTACAACATGTATGCCCTTCGTAGGTTAGTTTAGCCACTTTTTGAGCTATTTTGGGGCCTCTAAAATTTTATATATGAATTTGAAGTTGCATTGGAGAAATTTCTTGGGATAGAAACTTTAATTTCTCCCAAACCATGTAGGGTATTGGGTTGGTTCTTTTGCGACCAGAAATTCTTTTCATCTTTTCTCCTTGGGGTAATTTTTCACATCCATATGAGCCTATTTAGGATGACTTACTAAAAATAGTAAGTGCTCATTTTTTGTTATTTTTGACGCCTGAGAGTCTTATACCCCCTAAGTTTCATCATGGGACTCAATAACTAAATAAAATAAGAAAAATATTTTTTTTTGGGTGATGCAAGATTTCCCTACACTGTTGGATGCTCCTGCATCACTATTAGCCCACGTGAAGGGTTGGCCTTGAAGGTCTAATCAATTAGCCTAGTAGTATTTAGTAGATCGTCCAAAACTTCCATATGGTTAGTATAATCCATCAAACCCCCACACTTCTTAGAGGGGTAGATGGGGGAGTTGAAATCCTCGACAACCAGCCAATGGGCCTCTTTATTACCCAGAACCCAATCACAAAGCTCAAACCAGAGGATTTTCCTAGCATTCCTAACATTCAGGGCATATATATTGATGAATATCCAAGAAAAATCAATGTTAGAGAATTGAACACCCAAGATGTGCTTCGTTTGGAATAGTTCAAAGCCACACAATCTATTCAAATTCCACATAACCACAAGGCCCCTTGAGGCACTAGAGGCATCATTGACCAAGAAGTGGGAAATGGTCCAAAGATTCTTAGCTATCAAATCAAAGTTAGTTTTTTTCATCTTAACTTCTTATAAAACTAGAATGTCAATCTTGTGCTCCCAAATACATTTTTTTAGAGCCAACTACTTGTGTGGGCTATTGAGCCCTCTAATGTTCCAAGAGAGGAACTTCATTTAGAAATATTTTTTGAGGATGCTTCCAAAGTCCTCTATTTTCCAATAGCAATCTCCTTAGCCATTTCCCTATTCTTGTTGTACCTTTGGGAAGGTCTACCCACTTTGATCTCAACCCCCACATCTTCCTTTTTTTATTTTCTTTTTTCTTGGGAGTTAACCAATCATCCACACCATTCTATTGCTTGTTATTTTGAGTGTCATCTACTATTTCTACCAGCTTGGTTCTTACAAAGTCTACAAGAGACTCCTTACCTATATTTAGATTGGAAATTTCCTCATCCTCAAGATCCATTTTTTTCAAGGAATTTTGTAGACCTTGAGAAACTAAAGGATTGGCCATCTAAAAAGCCTTACAATTGGGGTAGTAGGGGAAAAGGGGGATCCCATTTGAGAACCATTCAGATAAATATTTTCAGTAGGGATGTTTGAACCGAGCACTAGATTGATAGGAGCTTGAACAACCAAACTAGAATAGGCCTTAGGCACAATTTTGAGGGGGACTTAATGATATTCAGCTTTAAAGGGATGGTTGGCAATGGATCTTCCTAATGAAAAGCATGTTCCTTAGGTTTCTTTTGGCTCATGATCATGGACTTATAGTCAAAAAATGAGGTGCCTAGGTTTGGAGCATTTTTGGCAATAAACAACATTCTCATAGAAATCTTGTTGGGACCAAATCCCAAACTTGGACCTCAAAGTTATAGAGTTAGGAAGAGTTTTATTACTATCAATATTGACACAAAAATGATCAAACACTAATTGGGACCTCATTTTGGTAATGATGTTGGTAGTTATGAAGTGATCAATCAACTCCCCAATGCATTGAAAGAATGACTTGTCCCAATATTCAAGCGGTAGTCCTAGAAGTTGGATCAAAATAGGGGTTGATTTGTTGAGGTCAATGGCAGGGTTGAAGCTATGCTTCCAACAATAGAGAGAAATCCTATGTTTTCCATAAACCCACACACCAAAGGAGAGAATCAGAAGTAGATGCTTCAGTGAAGTAAACTTGAAGAGAAACAATCCTCCTACCATTGTGCTAATATCCACACTGCCTTTCAAGCACCATTTATCTTTTGTCTAGTGGTGAACCATGCCAATGGAAGGTTGGAAAGAGAAAAAATTTCCCACCAAAGGGTTTCTCATTGAAAAAAATATTTTATCCACTGTTGAGTTTGGGAGAGAGATTTCAGTCCCAAAGATAGATTCCAAGACCACCGACCAATAGTGATCACTTTCAATAGAAGGATTAAGAGGAGAGTTGAGAAGCACACTCTCCCAACCCTTGGGCCTCGAATTGGTAGGAATCATGGGTATACCATCAATCCCCTCAAAGGGAGGAGGGGCCCTCAAGGAAATTGGGGAACCTATTGGAAAAAAAAGGATAAATAATTGAGAGGGGGGGTGAATAGTTGTCATAGAATATTTAAAATTTTCAAACTTAACTTACTCTTAGATCTGATGAATGAATAATAAACCACAAACAATCAGCACATTAGAAACACAAAGAACACCAATTTTTTTTTATGTGGAAACCCTGTTAGGGGAAAAACTATGGTGGATATTAGTCCACAATATTATACCTTGTTAAAAGTATAATGAAGAATAATGGGAATTCACATGCATTCAGGCACACTACCTAGAGCTCACTGCTCAAATACAAGAGGGCTCACTACCCAAAGAAGACAAATTGTCTTACAACAATTCAGATTAGATCCATAGGGTATGAACTGAGAAAATAGCTTCTAGAAAAGCTTGATCACAGTTCCGGTTAAGCACAAAAACACTCCTTCACACTTCACTCAAACTTCTTCACACTTTGGTCTGCAATCAAATAATTAGATCATTATTCACACACTTGTTCTTTCTCTGGAACTTCTTCACTATTCTAAATTTTCACTAACAATCGCTCTTATATATCCGCAACATGGAATTACATCAACAACTTTGTCAACCAAAATAAAATATAAAACATATACACAATGTTGGCCCAAATTTACAAGTAAATTTTCAATGTGAATCAAATATCATCGGCCACAACATAATGAAGACCTAAAACAATATCCTCAAGCATTCCAAACATTCAAATTTTAATCTCCAAGGATCTACAACACGTTACAACCACCATGTTGGCCAAGAACATAAAAACTCAAAAATACAAGAGAAAAATCACCGACCACAAGCACACGGATCAACATGGACATGCAACAAAGATAGAGCATGATCTAGAAACATCTACACGCATCAAAAATCATCACAAAAGCATCCACAACAACTAAAATTACTAGAATCACATCAACTTCAATTAGGAACACTAACTGAAGCCTCAGAAAAATTGTTAGAACACAACTATTCATAACATGATTAAATTTTCATGCAGACCTTTGAAACTGTCGATGGATAAACTAGATATAATCAGCATTAAACCCTTTAGTCCACAATGATTGATCATCAATGTACTGAGCAAGAAACCTTCATGATCTTCATTGTTCCACTGTCAACCTACAACTCTTTCTTTAACAATTTTCTCAATATCCTTGACATATATAGCCTACAATGCATCAATGCTAATACTATTGACATCAATGACAACCACAACATCCAACAATTTCCCCCTTTGGCATTGATGGCAACATATGATGTGAAAAACACCATCAACACAACTAACTCTTGACACTTACTCCCCCTTAGGATTTGATTAATATTTCTCCCCACAAGGCTCTTCTCCCCCAAAATCACCTATTTTTCACATGAGTCTTCTCCCCCTTTGACATCAATGGAAAATATAAGCATTATCTTTCCACATACAAGCTCTGAACCACATATCTGCACATCTAACTACTCCCCCTGAGTAGCCATGGAAACATCAATTCAAATCATAATATAGCTATGAAGCTCATGAATTGATGCAAGTAAATGCATCTCTAGTTCTTATCAGGAGGGGTAATCACCCCTAGCATCCCTCTAAGATACTCAAAAAGTATCCTTTGGCAACGACTTGGTGAAAATGTCTACAATTTGTTCTTTGGTAGGCACATACTCCATTCTGACTTCTTTCTCACTCACTTTCTCCCTCGGGAAGTGAAACTTGATTGATATATGCTTGGTCTTAGAGTGTAGCACCAAATTCTTTGATATGTTTATTGCACTTGATTTGTCACAGTATATGGAAATAGGCTCATCATATACTACTCTGATATCTTTCAACATCTATTTCATCCACAATACTTGAGTACAATTATTTACAACAACAATATACTCTACCTCAACAATAGATAGGGAAATGGAGTTATGCTTTTTACTCAACCAAGACACCAACTTCTTCCCTAGGAAGAAGGCACCACCAGTAGTTATTTTCTTATCATCTACATCTCTTACCCAATCCGCATCAGTATAGGAACTCAAGGTAAGATCATCATCTTTAGGATACCAAAGCCCAAAATCAACTGTTCCTTTTAGGTATATGAAAATTTTGTTTATAGCAGTCACATGAGATTCTTTCGGATCAACTTGATATCTAGCAACCATACACACAAAATTCATGATGTCTGGTTTGTTCTAAGTTAAGTAGAGAAATCCACCAATCATTGACCTGTATCTTGTTTTATTTTCCTTAGGATAATCATCATTCTATGTTAACTTGCATCCGGTTACATGGGTGTACCAATAGGTTTTGAGTCTTCCATGCCAAACTTCTTTAGCAACTCTCTCACATATTTAGAATGAGATATGAAAATCCCATTTTCTAACTGAGTGACTTGCAATCCCAAAAATAATTTCATCTCTCCAATCATACTCATTTCAAATTCACTTTTCATTTCATCAGTAAACTTCATACATAGATCATCATCACCTCCAAAAATAATTTCATCAACAAAGACTTTAATAATCAACTCTTTATCATGATCCAACTTAAAATACAAGTTGTTGTTAGCAATACCTTTATTGAATCCAAGCTTTAGTAGGCATTTATCTAGTCTAGCATACCGGGATATAGAGCTTTCTTCAATCAACAAACCATGTCTTCCTTATCAGTCAGTTGAAATCCATCCAGCTGTTCAACATATACCTCTTCTTCTAACTCACCATTCAGAAAGGCTGACTTCACATCCATTTGATAAAATTTTTAGTTCTTATATGCGGCATAAGCAAGGAATAATCTTACAACTTCAATTTTGGCAACAGAGGCAAAGGTTTCTTCAAAATCAATACCTTCCATCTGTGAATACCCTTTACATACCAATCTTGCTTTATTTTTAACCACTTCACCTTGTTCATTTAGCTTATCCAAAAGACCCATTTAGTACCAATCACATTTTTATCTTTAGGTCTAGGAACAAGAATCCATGTATCATTCTTTTTAATCTGCATCAATTCTTCCTTCATAGATTCCATCTAGTGTTGATCATTACAAGCTTCATTGACATTGTTAGGCTCAGTCTTAGAAATAAGACAATACTCTTCTGCAATCCTTCTTCTAGTTTGCACACCTTTATTCTTATCTCCTATAATTTGATCTTCAAAATTATTCAGCTTTACATACCTTGGAATTTTAGGATTCTCTCACACTTCTGGTTCTTTTGTTCTTTCTTCTGCACTTCCAATTGTCTCTCCTTCCTAACTTTCTTGATTTAACAAAACAATTTGAACTTGATTTTTTGCTTGAGTTTTCTTCCCTTTGTATGTACTGTCTTGCTGGTCATCTGAATCATATCCATAGTATCTGAATAATCTAGCAGAGTCCTCATCAACTCTTACATTTGCACTTTCAACCATTTTTCTCAATCTTCTATTATAGCAGCAGTAAGCCTTGCTTTTAGTAGAGTAGCCTAGAAATATTCCTTCATCGCTCCTTGCATCAAACTTGCCTATGTCCTCATCTCTCTTAATATAACACTTGATTCCAAAGACCTTGAAATATTTAATAGTAGGCTTATAACCAAACCATATCTCAAAAGGAGTCTTACTAGAAATACCATTGACATTTACCTGGTTTAGAGTGTACACAGCAGTGCTTACAACTTATCTCCAATAGATGTGAGGCACATTTCCTTCAAACATCATTGTTCTAGCAACATCCATAATTGTTCTATTCTTTCTCTCTACAACTCCATTCTATTGAGGGGTTTGGGAAGCAAATAACTGGCTTTTGATTCCATGCTCTTCATAGAAAGAATTGAACTCTCGGGAGGTGAACTCACCACCTCTATTTGACCTTGGGCATTTGATCTTCAAACCTGTCTCATTCTCTTCCATAGCTTTGAAAATTTTGAACTTCTCTAATGCTTCACATTTTTCTCTTAAGAAAGCAACCCATATCATCCTAGAGTAATCATCAATAAGCAACATAAAGTACATTTCTCCTTATAGACTTCTGATTTTGGAGGGACCGCACAGATTAGTATGCACTAGCTCTAGTACTCCATTAAAATGATGTTGTTTGCTTTGAAAAGAAACTCTAGTCTATTTTCCCATCTGACATTCCTTGCATATTGTGTTAGTAGGCTTCACTAGCTTAGGTAGATCTCTTACTGCTTGAGTGGAGCTTACCTTGACAATGTTATCAAAATTCACATGACACAACCTCCTATGCCATAACCATCTTTCATCTACTTGAGCAATTAAAAAATTTTCATTAGCAACACTTAGGTGAAAAATATTGCCTCTTGTCTTTGTACTTGAAGCAATTACATTTTTAGATCTTCCAAGTATCCTACATCTTCCATCATTGAATTGAAGATTGTAACGCTTGTCCACCATTTGTCCAACACTCAATAGGTTATGATTTAATCCTTCAACATAAAGGACATCATCAATGTTATGTTTACCACCAAGACAAATAGATCCTCTACCATGAATCACACCAACATTGTTGTCTTTGAATCTTACAACCCCATTGTCATATTTCTCTCGACTTACAAAAAAATTTGTCACCAGTCATATGATGTGAGCATCCGTTGTCAATAACCCACTCATCCTTTTCTTCAATTCGGGCTACAAGAGCTTTCTCAACTTTAGCAGATTCAGTAGCCACCAGACCATTTTCTTTGATAGCAATGAAAACCCATTCATCTTCATTTCCATTTTCTGTATTAAATTCTTCATCAGTCACACCTTCAACATAATAACATTTCTTTTGAAATCTAGGTTTGTTAGGCTTAGACCTAGGAACTCTTTTAGGACACCTTGAAGAAAAATGACCTATTTTACTGCAAGAGAAACATTTAATGGAAAATTTCCTTATACTTACCTTGTCTCACACTTCTTTCTTCACAATCGGTGCTTCACAAGCTCTTCTGCACCTCTCTTTCTTCATCTTCAAGTTGTTTCATCTCTTCCTCATACTTGAATTTATTTGTAGAACTTTCTCCTGGATCATATCTTTGCTTGTTTCTTTTAGATATAGAGGCCTTAAATGTAGATTCATTCTTGGGGGCAGAATCACCAAATTCACTCAACTCAAAGGTAGCAAGTTTACCAATCAACATATCTCTTGTCACATTTGTTACTATTTTGAGATCTTCAATAGCATGAGCCTTTGATTTGTAAGAGGGAGGCAATGATCTAAGCACTTTAGCCACAATTTCTTGTTCATCCAGGGTACCACCAACACATCTAATACTCATCACAAGTTCATTTACTCTTTGCATAAAAGAAGAAATATTTTCATCTTCATCCCTCTTCAAATTTTCATACTTTCCTTTCAAACTCTATAGCTTAGTGACCTTCCCAAGTGCATCACCTTCATACAAATTCTCCAGCTTCTTCTAGATCTCATGAACTTTCTTCAAATCCATCACATTTATCATTTCCAAATTCGTCAGAGCACTCAACAAAGCTTCAATAGCCCTGATGTTAGTCTCAACCTCTTTAATCTCATTAGGAGTGGAAGGACCATTTTGAGGAATAACATATCCATTATTTGTAATCTTCCAAAAGGGTTCACCAATACACCTCAAATGACACTCCATTCTAGGTTTCCATAGAGATTAGTTTGTCCCATCAAAGCTAGATTTGTCCTTCTTAATATGATGCCATCTCAAATCACCTCAAGCTTTTAAACTTCTTAGGAGGAACATGATCATTACCAATTGTTGCTGGAAAAAAAAGAGCTGAATGGCCAGAGGGGGTGAATTAGTTGTCCACGAGAATGTAAACTTTCAAACTTAACCCAATCTCAGATATGATGAATGAACAATAAACTCAAACAATCAACACGCCGAAACCTGAGAGAACACCAAGATTTTTTCATGGAAACCACTGTTAAGGGAAAACTATGATGGATGTCAATCCTGTATACTGTTAAAAGTATAATGAAGAATAATGGGAATACACATGCATTCAGGAACAATTCCTAGAGCTCACTGCTCAAATACAAGAGGGCTCACTACCCAAAGAAGACACACTATCTTATAGAAATTCAGATTAGATCTGTAGGGTATGAACTGATAAAATAGCTTCTACAAAAGTCTGATTATAGTTCCAGTTAAGCACAGAAACACTCCTTCACACTTCACTCAAACTTCTTCACACTCTACTCTATAATCGAATAATTAGATCACTATTCACACACTTGCTCTTTCTTTGGAACTTATTCACTATTCTAACTTCGCACTAACAATCGCTCTTATATATCCTCAACATGGAATTACATCAACAACTTCGTTAGCCAAAATAAAATATAAAACATATACACAATGTCAGCCCAAATTTACAAGTAAATTTTCAATGCGAATCAAACATCATCAACCACAACATAATGAAGACCTAAAAAAATATCCTCGAGCATGAAAAACATTCAAATTTTAATCTCCAAGGATCCACAACACGTTACAACCACCATGTCAGCCAAGAACATAAAAACCCGAACACACAAGAGAAAAATCACCGACCACGAGCACACGAATCAACGAGAACATGCAACAAAGATAGAGCATGATATAGAAACGTCCCCAAGCATCGCAAATCATCAGAGAAGCATCCGCAACAACTAAAATTACTAGAATCACATCAAATTCAATCAAGAACACTAACTGAAGCCACAAAAAAATTTTCAAAACACAATTGTTCATAACATGATTAAATCTTCACACGGACCTTTGAAACTTTCAATGGATAAACTAAATATACTCAACAATAAACCCTTTAGTCCACAATGACTGATCATCAACGTACTGAGCAAGACACCTTCATGACCTTCACTATTCCACTATCAACTTGCAACTCTTTCTTTAACAATTTTCTCAATATCCTTGACATATACAACCTACAATACATCAATGCTAATAGTGTTGACATCAATGACAACCACATATCAACAACGCAACCACAACATCCAACAAAACCATGTGTGAGGTGCATAGTTGGGTCAAGAAGGGATAGTGGAGGGGGACCGTGGGGTACCCCCAAGGGAACATCCACCTTCCATGCAAAGAGTTCAAAATCAGAGTGGGAATTTAGGGTGGAATTGCTCCATAAATCAATGTTAACCTCAACCATCTTTATGGATTGAGTATAATATGTATCTATTTTTTACATGTCAATAGTAAGCTACTCTCCCTCACTAGTATTAACTTAAATCTAGGATAGTAATTTAATCTCATTAACAGCTTCACATTATCAATTTACTTCACCTTTATATTTTTGGGGAATAATCTCTATCTTCCATATATCCATATATTTGTTTCATGGTTGGTACACATATATCTTTCCCTAGTATAAAAAAAATTATATCATTAAAATTTAATTTAATGTTTTGGGATTTCTTTAGTATCCATTTTGCTATCATGTTTTAGGGATCATTTTAGCCTAATCCTTATGCTTTTTTCTTCACTATATTACCAATTTTTTTAGTTAGGTTTTGATTCTTCTCTTTAACTTGAGACCATGCACCAAATTTTGAGCAATTTCTCTAAGGCACTAACATTATGCACATATGTTTTCATGAAATTCTAGAATCCCACAAGTTTCTAATAATTTAAATGTTTGATACCCCACCCAAATACCTATTGCAACCTACTATGACACCTCTCTAAATAATATCTTCAACATTTGAATCTTACCCTTAAAGTTCCAAGGAACCCTTTTAAATTTTTTTCTATTGATTTAGATTTCCATATCCATTAATATAAAATAAACAAATTTCCCTTTCTCTTTTATCATTTTTTTACACTCTATTATTAATGTTTTCTCAAGAAAAATATCATTGCATCACATTGATATCTGGGCATTCTCTTAATCTTTTCTTCATCACATGACTAGTAATTCTATTAAGAAGTTTTCTATTCTTGTTTTGATATAGGTACAATATTTCTTTCTATATCATTTATATCTATTCTCTTTGGTAAATCTCTTGGTGACTACCACCATCCTCTATCCAATATTATACACACACAAGTTTATTAATCCTTGTAGACTTAGGATTTGATATTTATAGTTTTATTTTCAATTTGTTGTTCTTAGTCATAGATGCATGTAGGATAAGAGCATACACTTTTCACTCTATGTTTTTTATTTGACTTCTCATGAGGGTAAAAAGACCAAATTAGGGGCTTAAACATTTTTATCAAGATCCTATGTAGTCCCAATCATTTTTATTGTTCTAGCTATAGGAATTTGGAAGAGTACAATTGCATGAGGTTTCATTCGCTCTCTTCCTCTTGTCATTCCTATTCCCATTTCTTAATACATAGATTGAATTTATTTTTAGAATTTTAATATCTTCTAGTATCTCCTAGTTTTTTGTCTCTATTTTCCTTGTATCATGTTGTGCAAGTGAGTGAAAAAATGAAGAAACAGTTGAGTTTTGTAACTTTTCTAGATGATAGAATAAGATTGGGATAACAATACATAATATGGACTACAAAGCATAACATGGATTTTCATGAATCATGATATCATCTTAGAAAATGATATCCATCATCTAATGTTAGGTTCTTTTCTCTCTAGTTTTTCTATTCCTACACCTAGTTTGTCATTTTATTACTATTTTTTCTAATCTACAAATTATAAATACAATTATTTTTACTTCTCTCTACATTTTATTTAATATAGAAAGTATTATTAGTTTAATTTATCCATTAAACCTTCATATCTATCACATGACCATTAGCAACTTAGTCTCTTTAGGAAATAAGGTAGTACACATACTTTGGGGGATCATTTGATTAGGATCATAAAATAAAATGTGTGTTGGAATATTTTAGTAGTTGATCCCATATGTGTATATATA
>VDFB02033078.1:0-12441 GCA_007258455.2 Sequoia sempervirens
AGTTTCTTGCATTTGAGGCCAATAACAATATTTCTGCAGCTGAGTCAATGTTTTGTTTACCCCAAAGTGTCCTGCAATCAATGGGGTATGTGCTTCTCTAATCACCTGTGCTTGTTCATCTTTTGGAATACATAATTTACCCAAGTGATATAACAGTTTATCTTGCACATAATAATCTTTCTCTTCTACATGTTTACCATTCATTAAAGCAGCATAGATATCCTTAAAGTTCTCATCATTAGCATATTGTTCTTGAAAACTTTCATGAACCATAGAACTATTCTGAAGGATTATCAAAGCATTCATCATAGGAGGTCTAGAGAGCATGTCTGCTGCTTTGTTATGGTTACCTTTCTTATACTTAATTACCAAGTGAAACTGTTGTAGAAAACCCATCCACCGAAAGTGCCTACTCTGTTGCAGTTTAGTTTGTGAGTGCAAATATTGTAGTGGTTGGTGATCAGTGTGGATTACAGTTTCTTTCCCCATTATGTAATGTTTCCATTTTTTAACACTCTGAACTAAAGCATAAAGTTCTTTATCATATGTGGGATAGTTACTTACTGCTCCTGAAAAAGTTTCAGAGTGGTAGCAAACTAGTTTACCTCCTTGCATGAGTACTGCTCCCATGGCAAACCCACTCGCATCTGTCTCGATCTCAAATGGTTGATGTAGATCTGGTAAGGCCAAAACTGGTGCGGTGCTCAACTTTCCCTTCAAAGTGTCGAAAGCCTTCTGTTGCGGACCTCCCCACTGAAAAGTTTCCTTTGTACTGGTTAATGCATGTAATGGTGATGCTATAAAAGAGAAGTTTGCAATAAACTTTCTCCAGTACTGAACTGCACCTAAGAAACTTCTGACCTCTGTGACTGTACTTGGCTTAGGCCATTTTACAATAGCTTCGACCTTTGCAGGGTCTACTTTCAATTGACCACTCCCTACGACATAGCCTAAGTACACTAAGGATGTCTTAGCAAATTCACATTTAGACATCTTTACATAGAGTTTTTCTTTTCTCAATACATCAAAGACTTTCTTTACATGACTTACATGATCTTCCCAAGTTTGACTGAATACCTCAGATTTATCATCTTCTTTGGCTTTTACAAGCATCAATACAAAGTTTTTACTTGAATTGACCAACCTCTTTATTTGACGAGCATTAACTAGTGTAAGATTAGTCTTCACCTTATGTGCCCGTACAATGTATTCTACCCCATCTTTAAAAAGATGATACTTATTCTCCCCCCTATAAAAGATTTCTTTTCTATCATAAAGATAAGGACTCCCTAACACAAACCCACAAATATCCAAAGGGACCACATTGACTTCTACCTCATCTACAAAGTTTGCGATTGATGGCAAATCTCAAGTTACATTGTTTAGTTACTTGTAGTTGAGCATCATGCATAAACCATCCCAGAGAATGGATATGGTTTGGATGAAGTGTTGTAGCCAAATTAAGTTTCTTTACAACTTCTTGAGATAATTAAGTTTACTTGTGAACGCATTATCCAAGCAATTATCAATCTTAGTGTGTTTTGTTCTTACAAATATAAAACAATTCATTTCTTTGCTTATCAACCTTAGGGAAGATTCTTGGCTTGTACTTGCAGCATTAGAAAAACTTGCATCGGATGAGAGAGAGATATACCTTTCCCTTTACCTTGGATTAGGTATAATCTTTGTCTCATCTCGGTCCGGAACCAAGATCTGTTGAATCAACTGCGGTAGTTTTTGCTTGTCTTTATCACCTCCATATCTTTTTTAGGCCTCAGCTTCGGGGATGAAGCTTCCAACATCTTGAATCATCATGCCCCTCTTTCTTGCAATGGGAACTTGCGTAGGTTTCTCACCCTCTTTCTTAGGCTGTCCATTTGCATCTTCTCCTCCTTCTCCTTCTCCTTCTTCTAATGTAAATCCATTTAAGAGCAAGTCTAAGCCTATAATTAAGCTTGATGTAAAATTTGAGTTACCTAAATACTGTGGGGAGTTAAATGCTGAGAAGTTAGACGATTGGGTCCAACAAGTAGAAGTATACTGTAGGATACAAGGCCTAGTAGAAGATCTATAGGGCAGTCTATATAGGATCTGGGATATTATACGAGGAGATGCGTAGCAGTAAAAAGATCAATTATTACAACGATTAATATAAATGATTACCAAATTAAATGCTCAAATGAATTAATGAACATAACATAAAATTAATGCCAAGATAATGAACTAAGAAAGAAAAGAGAGAAGAAATAGAGAGACGAAACCAAAGTTGATAACGGAGTTCGTCCCTAAGGACTACGTCTCCGGGTCCCTCTCTAATGGAGGACCGATCCGATTAGCTCCAAATTCAATTACAATGGCTTCAAGACTGTCTCCTTCAAGCATTCAGCAGCATGACAGTACTCTGATATGCAGAAACGTCTTCAAGAACTCTCAAGCATTCTCTCGCTATCTCCACCTGGACTTGGAAAATCAAAGGCCTATACCCCCTTTTTATACAAAAAACTTGCCTAATTAGGCTTAACCACTCCATTAAATGCACATCTTCCTCCATCATGTCGTATCAGGTCTGGTTTATCCTCTGACATCTTTTGGATATAGGTTGTTTTGGTGGTTTTGATTGTTTTGGCTTATTTAGCCATTTTGACAAAGGCTCGGCTAATAGAATTACAAGAAAACCAACCGCGCCCATATTTATCAATAGAGCTCTCGCGTGGTGCAACGGTGGATGGTTATTTTGGTTGGATGGAGGTCGGCGGTTCCAAACCGCCGGCCTCCGTTTTGTTTGTATCACCACAGACTTTAAACAATAAAACAAACCAGTAACCTTAATTTGTTGAGGGAGCCCTACGGGCGCAACGGTAGACCACGCGGCCGTTTAGCCGGTGGTTACGGGTTCAAACCCGTTCAACACTTTTTAGCAAACTGTTAAAACAATTCCGAAGCCGAGGGTGGACACGTGTCCTCATTCCATTCGCTGACAGAGCCGACGGGTACGCTGACGAAGCCTCTCGTACGCTGACGAGGATGACACATGTCAGGTCCTGATTCACCAAATCTGATGACTCATCCGATGATGTGTCGCTGACTGGGTGCCACGTGTCGTGCTCTAACTCGTCGGAATCTACCACGTATGCTGCCACATCGGAGTACGGAGAGATACGTCACCTATAGCTGCATTGCATATGTGTCACCCAATGATTGGTTCGTACGATGAATCATATGCCACGCGGCCTCGCGTTGGAATTAACCTCAGGAATCCGTGCATGCTATCGACAATCACCACATCATCCTCGCACTTCAAGTTGATCAAGTTTGACCGCTTGTAACCTCGGCGGCACACGCCGGATTTCATGAAACGTAATGCCATCTAATCATCTCGACGAGCCTTTCGCTGGCGATGTTGCTTCCGGCCAATTTTCAAGCATGATTATTTTTCCACCTTATGGACGCCCCTGAAGCCAGTTTGACTGGAAGTTTGACTGGCCGTAACTTGCACAAACGAAGTCCTTTTCGACCCGTTCAAGTTGCGTTGGAATCAGGACGTCGTTCTCTTTCTGATGGAGCTGAAATATGGAGCATTGGGATCACTTTAATTTTCACTAAAAAATTGTCCCCCGGATCAACAAGCAGGTGCTCCACCAGTGTTGTCATCATCCCTAAGTGTGTCCTGATCAGTGGGGCATAAGTAATGTACCATAATCCAATAGGCCCCAACTGCTCCTATTGTATCTCATCCAAAGGAGGATCCTAGGTCAATCTGGAAAAGATGGATGACTTGTGCTACCATGAATGGACTGGCTCCATGTCCTCCTACATTAGCAAGGTCACTACATCAAGTTTTGTAAAAAATTAGGCTCCTGTTTGAAGTTCATGCAATCAAATAAGCATATGCGTCACTATTTGCATTTGCATCACAATTTAAAGGGGAGTCAACGATGCTATATGGCACTGCTAAGAGACTAAATTTTCCAAACTTTGTTGTTGCAACGTAGTTTGCAAGCAACCTAGTTTGACCCATAAACCCTAAATTTTAAACAGGATCGTCATGGTGTCATGTGCATATGCGACAATCTTTGTGCCAAACCCTAAATTTTCAAACTCTATCGTCATGGTACTATACTCACCTATGGTGTAGTTTATGTCCATGTGGCAACGATTTAAGCTTTCTAGTGGAAACATATAGCATCGCTTGAGTTTTCTTGACTTTGAACCCTAATAAATGCACAAAAAATTGAAAAACAAAGTTGAGACAAGATGACATACCACAGGTCCTGTGCCAAGAAGCCTTTGGTACACTTGTACACGATCAGAAATGTGTCGTGGAAGCACACGTTTCACCATCTCGATTAGTCCTTAGAGCTCAAATTCCAGAATTCTCTAAAGGCTGTGTGCAAATGATTTGGAAGTGGCCCCTCGAGGCCTATTTAAGCCTAAAAGCTAGGATTTTTTGACCCTGTTTAGCCATCCATCTAGGGTTTTGGACCCCCAAGACCATTTTCGCCTAGCCGAGGGTTGTTTTGCATCATTTTTCCGTGCTTTCACATGTTTTTGGCATCTTGGAGCCTTTCTTGACCTGCCAGACACCTTGTCCTAATTTTTTGTGAGATCACCCAAAAATAAAAAAATTTCATCCAATCTCTCGAGGGGGCAGTATATTGGCATGTTTCTTCTAATCAGGGTAGCAGTAGGGAAATTTTTTAAATCAAAACTTTTTTGAACTTTGATCATGACAATTTATTCTTTGAACTAATGGAACGAGTACTTTGCTTCAAAGAGGGGAAAAATGTAGATACGACAAATGTACTAACACACTTGATCCTAATTTACTAACATTGTTTTGTCCTAATTCTCCTTAGCTATTCATCACCCTTCATATATTAATTAAATAAATCATTATTTATCTAGTTAAGTATTTCTCTCTTGGGGTTGGGGCCCTAGCTCGGTTGGTTAAATCTTTCCTGTTGCAGGAGGTTGGTCACGAGGTCTAGTCTCCCCCACCCCCGTGGTACTGGAGGGTGTGTTACGCCAGCACCGTCGATCATGTTAAAAAGTTTACCAAGTGCACTACAGTTTATATGGGGTCGTGCTACCTGATTCCTGCAGTCAAAAATTAAAAAAGGTATTTCTCTCGTGTTAAATAAATAAATAAATTTTATTTAATTAATCCTAAAATCTCTATTTATTTAAGTAATCCCTTTTATTTAATTAATCTCTAAAGCATGTCTATTAAATTAAATAAATCAATCCTTGTTGAATTTTAGCTAACATCGCATCCCTCTTTGTTTAAATAAATACAAAATATTTATCTAATTAGGTCTTTATCATATTCTTCTCACTTTGATTTAAATCAATGCAAAAATATGAATCAAATTGTCACATCAACTAATATGCTATTAAATTAATCAAATCCTGATTAATTTAATCATAATCACCTAAATCCTTTTGATTTTTCAACTTGCACATGAAAATGCATTTAAATGATTTATTAAAATCTCTATTTTATCTCAACATAACATCCTTAGGGGAATATTCCTCCAAGTTTGAAAATCCGTCCAAGTGGGTTTGTCCTTCCAACAAAGCATTTAACTCCTCTTACATGTCCTTGTTCATTGAGCCAAGTAGCATTTAATTCATTCTTTTTCCCTCTAACAAGCCATTTCATGAATTTCAAAATCCACCTAATTTTATTTATTGGCACATTCATCAAAATGTTCTCAACCTTGAACCTCTCACATGTTGACAAGTGGCATTTGGCATTGGTTGAAATTTAGTCCCACATTCATCCATTTTTCCTCATTCTCCATCATTCTCATCTATAAATAAGAGGATTTCCTTTGTATTTTGGATCTAAAACT
Source organism: Sequoia sempervirens (assembly GCA_007258455.2). Lineage (NCBI taxonomy): Eukaryota > Viridiplantae > Streptophyta > Pinopsida > Cupressales > Cupressaceae > Sequoia > Sequoia sempervirens. The sequence continues at coordinate 5,856 of VDFB02033078.1, forward strand.
TAGAGCAAAGTTACTATCTTCACATTTTGAGCATGTTTATCCATTCCATAGCATTTTCTATCATCATAGTTAGGTTATTGCATATTTTATCAAGGAAACGCATTGTTGTTCACCATAAAGATTGCAAAGGAGTTGGGAAAGGGCCAATTTCCACATCAAGTTGGCACCAATTCCCCCATGGGATTGATATTTTGCATTCTCAAATAGGATTTAATTTCTTTTATTGTTTTGTTCTTCATTTCTTTCTTATTTTGAGCATTGTAGATGAATTTGATGGAGAATCTTAGTTCTAACTTGCATATGGATCTAATATTGTTTTTGTTTGCTATTTTTGTGTAGGCCTAGGATTGGCATTCACATGTACATCAAACTTCCTTCCTTGAGAACATAAAATCTGATTAAGAGTTGATGAACATAATTTTGCCACATGCTCTATTCTAACTTGACTATTTTTGATCTATCTATTGGTATGATCTAATGATGATGTGCAAATCCAATCATATAATAGGGTTGCCATTAATGACAACACTGAAAAATATTTGTAGTGTCTATTTCTAGTAGATGAATTATTGACCACTTTTTAACACCTTACTATTTGAAAAATCTACATAAAAGACTGGAAAAACACACATACAAAGTGGGGAAAAAGGGTTAAGGGTTAGAGAATAGGGGTTTTCCTTGGTTAAACCCCAATTTGGTAATCAAACCCTAGAAAATGAAATGAAATCAAGAATGACGAATGAATAACATGCAATGTCACAAACTCACCAATCCCTTGATGTTGAAATCTAAAGATATGTAAGAAGCTACTCCAATAGATGTTTGATGATGCTTAGAATGGTTGAGAATGATTAAGCAAATGAATGGATTGCTTGAATAATGAATGGGGGGTGAAAATGAGAGAAAAACCCTTTATTTATACTTTATTTTTCAATAACACATCACAAGCACCTTAAGGTTGAGAGAATAAAATCTTGCTAGAGAATTGAAATTATTTTCATTTTTGTACCCAGTGGGACTAAGTCACCCTAGGTGGTGACTTGGTCCCACCAATTAAATTTTACTAGGTGTCATGGATTGAAGTGTATTTAATGTTGTTTAATTGGAATATTCTAAAAAATACACTTAAGTAGGGTCGGAAAGTGCATTAAGGGGTCATTTAAACATTAGAAAGGGTTGAATTAGTGATGAAAATCCTAGAAAAGTGTGAGAGTTTGTTACAACTCTTTACAAAAGTTTGAAATGAGAGTTGGTCAGTGATAAAAAAGGGGTTATTTAAGTGAGTTATAATGAAAGGGTCATAGAAAAGTTTGAAAGTGGGTTACAACACTTCACAACACTTTAATAATATATCCTAGTATTCTTAGTGATTCACAAGGTTCCAAGACGTAATGTGGATGTGTTGCTGCATTAAAACATTAAATCTAGGAAAAATCAAGCCAAAGTCCACTAGGAGGGCCTAAACATGAGAAAAAGTAGAAGGGTTACTTTTTCCATGTCCATAGTTAGCCCCCACTTTAGTGAGAGGATGAACCTACTTCAAACTCACACTAAAGTAGCCGAACATGTGTATCAATAGGGGTTTCAATTAACTAATGCTTGGCAGGATGAGACAACAATGATTAAGAGGGATGATCAATCCCCCAAGATGAAGATCCCATGTCAAACTAAACACGAGTACAAGAAACATTCATGAGAGTGAGGAAAGAGAGAAGAGGAGAAACAACAGAGTTAGATCAAGATTTGATTATTTTTCCATCACATTGTGGATTAGATCTAGGCTATTTGTTTGGAAAAATAAATGTATACTCTCTCTAAGGTGAAAAAACTCATGGTTGTGTGCTAGGTGAGAAGGTTGAAAAGGTGATATATATACACTTATGGATAGTATGCACTCAGACACATGTAGGTGGCTGTGGGGAAAATTCATGCCTCGAAATGGGATTCTCGCTATCCATACCAAAATTATACATTTTGATTACTTTAATAAGATGCCACAAAAGGAAAATGGCATTTCAAGCTTCACAAGAGAAGCAAAAATTTGTATTATTGGAGATCATGAACAAACATGATGGCTCCATAAGCATGCAAGTTGTGTTATGCAAGGTGGCCATATATTTTTTTTAAAATGAAACATGAAAAAGATGTTCGAAGAAGTCTTTCTTAGTTCATGAAAGGTCTATAACTTAGGGAAGATTGTATCTAATATATTCACAACTTAGGGGATGCAGTGTGTCACATCAAGCCACCAAGAGGAATGCAATATGCTAAGACAAATCATGCTCATGCACATTACACCCAATGCCATCCACAAAGTGACAAAACACATCGTATGAAGTAAGAAGGCTACACTAAGAACCAACAAAAAATAAAAATGCAAATGAATAATGCCAATGTATGCCCCAAATTTAAAGGAATTTCTACACATCTTTCTTTGAGAAATTACTTTAAAGTAGCTAAAGAAAATGGTAAAAGAAGAAATAATACATGAGATCCAACATGAAAAGGCCCTATGCCAAGTCATACATTTCGAAGTAAGGTTGTATCATGTCAGAGAAAAAGGAAAAAGAAAAGAAAGGGGTTGCCCCCAAAATGAAAAACAAAAAACACATAAGGGATCTATGGAGTTGGGTTTAGATGTTCTTTGCTACAATGTTTTGTAAAGAGATCAAAACAATCATCATTCCCCAAATACATAGAACAAATAGAGCGGAAACAAAGAAAAAGAAAGATTTGTTTGGGTCAACATGGAAGAGACATAGAATGTCTCAACACTTTGCATCATCCCAAAAAGGAAAACACAAGAAAAAAGAAAACAAAAAGGTGAAAGAAAAAGAAAAAGCTTTTGGGTCAACATGAAGGAGACATTTTTGTCTCAATGCCTTGCGTCATCCCCAAAAGTTAAAAACTGTAAGAAAAATAAAAAATAAAAGAAAGGGGTCCTTTTGGGTCAACATGAAAGAGGCATTTTGGTCTCAATGTCTTGTGTCATCCCAAAAAGGAAAACACAAGAAAAAGACAAAAAAAAAGAAAAAGGGGCCTTTTGGGTCAACATGAAAGAGACATTTTTTTATCAATGCCTTGCATCATCCCCAAAAGGAAAACACAAGAAAAATACAAAAGAAAAGACAAGGAAAAGGAAAAAGGAATGTATGTCATATAGAAGAATGAAGGTACAAAAAAGGAATGTCACAAAGAGAGAGAGAACATCAAATGACACATCACGGGGGAACAAAGTATGCACATGCCAACCCAAAAAAGAAAAAGAAAAAGAAAATATAAAAGAATAGTAAGGAAAATGCAAATCAACTATCGAGCAAGTCGTCCACCTCCCAATAATGTTCAGGCTATGTCAAGGGTGAAAAACTAGCTAAAGGAATAAGTTCTAGTGTCGAACTAGGGGAAGTACCAGGTTCTACACTTGTTGTAGGAGATTTGTCACTTAAGCTCATGGAAGAGGAAAATAATGTATTCAAATCATTATGCACCTCTTTGTCTATTTTCGTGATCTCATCATTGTCATCCATATTAATCACAACAAGAGGATAGGTGATAATGTCCAATGAAGGGTGTACCATGGGTCGTGGTTGTTGTATTGGTTCATTTTGTTGTGATTAGGGAGGAGGGTCATCATGCATTGCTCCTATCAAGTGCAAATTTTGATTTTCTTGATTTTCTTTGTTTTGTAACTTGCGAACAAGGGCACGACATCTATGCCTACAAAGAAGGTATTTTCAAGTTCACCAAAATGTTTACAAAGATTTTGGCACCCGAATGCTTTCTTACACTTCTAGGGTTTTTCACCTAAAAGGATAAAGATGGGCCAAAATGGGCAATGGATATGCTCAAAATCAATGCAAGGATGCATACAATATGCCCAAATACAATATCCTAATGCAATAAATTGAAAAAGATAGATGATTATTAATACAAAATATTAAATATTTAAGTTGTTTGATAACATAGCGATGTATGCAAAATAACCTAAGAATGCAAGTAAATAATGACAAAAATAAACAAGACTGGAGAGGTGCACCTGGAATCTAAAGTGTGATGTAGAGAGGCCCTAGAATCTTGTAGATTTTGTTGTTGAAGCTAATTGGGACACTTATGCCAAGCTACATGACTTAGTCCTATTTTGGGGAGATTTTGTTGGAATAGGTTTCTTCCATATGGGTACTCAAAAATGTAAAAATCAATTTTCAGGCCTACCAATGGGACTAATTCACCATAGATGGTGACTTAGTTCACTTGGGAATCTCAGGAAATTTTAGATGGGAATTTGTAGCTTTCATTCTACACTTCCCTTCTTGAAAGGTTGAAAGAGGTCTCCAAGCTTCAATTAGGGCTTTGTTGACTTGAATGACTTGGATGGATTGTTGACAACTTTTTAACACCTTTCTCTTTGACAAATCAATATACAAGACCTACAAAACACACATGCAAAGAGGGGGGAAAGGGTTAAGGGTTAGAGAATAGGGGTTTTCCTTGGTCAAATCCCAATTTGGTAATAAAACCCTAGATAATAAAATGAAATAAAGAGAGAATGATGAATGAATAACATGCAATGTCACAAACTCACCAAACCCTTGATGTTGAAATATGAAGATATGTAATAAGCTACTCCAATGGATGCTTGATGATGCTTAGAATGCTTGAGAATGATTAAGTAAATGAATGGATTGCTTGAATAATAAATGGGGGGTGAAAATGAGAGAAAAACCCTTTCTTTATACTTGATTTTTCAATATTTCCAAAAAAAAACAAATCATAGGCTGACCTTAAGGTTGAGAAAATAAAATCCTGCCAAAAAATTAAAATTATTTTCATTTTTGCACCCAGTGGGACTAAGCCACCCCAAGTGGTGATTTGGTCCCACCAGGGCAATTTTTATGGGTGTTGAGGATTAAAGTGTATTTAATGTTGTTTAACAAGAATATTGTAAAAAATACACTTATGTAGGTCCAAAAAGTGCATTAAGGGGTCATTTAAACATAAGAAATGGTTGAATTAGTGATCACAAGCCTACAAAAGTGTGAGAGTTTGTTACAACTCTTTACAAAACTTTGAAGTAAGACTTGGTAAGTGATAACAAATGGGTTATTTAAGTGAATTATAATGAAAGGGTCCTAGAAAAGTGTACAAGTTGGTTACAAAACTTCACAACACTTTTACAAGACATCCTCGAATTCTTAATGATTCACAAGGGTCCAAGACGTAATGTGAATGTGTTGACCACATTATATCATTAATTCTAGGAAAAATCAAGCCAAAGTCCACTAGAAGGGCCTAAACATGAGAAAAAGTAGAAGGGTTACTTTTTCCATGTCCACAACATGCTAAGAATAAATTCATCCCTCCTACTTGTGAGAATTCTTTAGTGAAAGAGGATACACACATAGATAATCGTGAAGACCATAAATTTCTCTACACTCAATACGTCTCAAGATTACTAGTGATGAAGGTATCTTGGTGAAAGAAGATACAATTATTGAGAATCATGGATGTTAGGTATCATGAAGAAAGAAAATGAGATCATTGAAACATTCTTTAAAATTAATTTACCTATTCTCCATTCATCTCCCAACACCTTCCCTACTTATGAGAATGATTTTTGAAAGAAGATACAATCGTGGAGAATCATTAAAATCACATTTACAAGGAGGACATGTTGGTGTTAATAAATCCAATGATTGAGAGCTATGAAAATCGTACCTCTCCTACTTGGGAAGAAATTATAGAACATGGAAATGTAATTGTAGATAACCATGGCAATCAAAGTTTCCCTTCTCCTAATTACGAAGAAGATAGTTTGGTCTTAGAAAATACCCTAATTCTCCTACCATTTGGAAAGATCTATTTGAATGAAAATCTTGTTTCACCCTTTCATAATGCTCCTACTCATGAGAATCTTGTTTCTCGCTTTCCTCATGTTTTTGGCCTTCTTTTAGCTCCTTGAAGCTTGGTCCTAGAAACTTGGCTAGGACCCATTTGCCTTTGATGGAAAATGGGACCTCCCTTAATGAGATTCTAATTTTAAAATTTCATTCTGGTGGGAATTTAATTGTCTTTCTTTCCAAATTTGGTGTTGGCCTTAGTTCTTTGAATTTTTGGGTTAATCTCCTAATTTTGTATTTAATAAGGGGTTAATTCACATTATTTCTCCTAGAAAGTTCACAAGAGCATCCTTATAGAAAAGTGGAGTCTACTAGAGAATTTCAAGAGCATTTTCAAGGAATTTCAAGGTAGAATTCAAGTGTTCATTGCAGCAATTTAAGGATCATATCATCATGGAAAGGTTCTAATTGCATCATTTCATGTTCATGTTTCATTATCTTATTTCATCATTTGGTTTAACTACCTAAAAGGGGGTTGACTAAGGAAAACACCCATTCACTAAAAAATCAACAAGTTTTCAATCCTTGAGTGTGTTATTGAAAATTTACAAGGTGAAGATCAAGATTATCAAAGTTGTCAAAATTGTCAAAGTTGCAATGTTCTCCTTCAAGGTGCAAGATCACAGAAAGAGCTCTACAGAACTAAATATTTCTTTCCAAAACTTGATAACCAAGATTTCAAGAGTGAA
>VDFB02033081.1:0-29209 GCA_007258455.2 Sequoia sempervirens
TAAAAAAGTAGGATAAAAGAATTCAATAATTTGGAAATAAAAACAAAGCTACCCAATGTAAAAGATAGGAAACCAGGTAGTAAAATATATAATTCTAATGGAAGGGGTAAAGTTATGTCTTTCTCTTATACAGAAGCTTGGACAACTACAGAATCACAGATCAATATATTCTTTTAAATTCATCCAAGAATCGTGAGTATCATCTACTTATGTTCTTCCTATTCTTCCAACAAGAATATGCTGCTCAAATAATATGACCAATTTGAAAACCCTGTTGGGGATTATCCATTGGTTATAGGAGGAGACTTTTAAATCACACAAAGGGTTTTACTTTTTCCCAGTTTATCTCAAAAACTTCAAAGGTGTAAAATTCTAGAATGGCCAATAATCATACTCTGACAGGAGTTAAGGAAATGGCTTAACAGCAAGGTAACTCCATTGATTCTTGATAACAGAACATTAGATGGAAGAAAGGTTTTCATCAAAATCCAATATATCAGTTTCAGACTATTGCCCTATTGAATTGCTCTGAGGTTTGGGCTTTAAAAACAACACACTAAACACCCGGTTTTATCTTCAGGATTTCACAAATTAGCGAGAAAATGAAGGTCATATCTAGGGTATTGTTTACGTTGGATAGGACAGAAATTGAATTTCTATGATCCAGGTTATAAGAATGGTATAGGGAAATTTTTGGCAATACCCTTCAAGTCAGTGCTGACAAGAAGAAATTTTCACGAGCCATTCACTCAAATATTCTAAAAAAAGAAATTTATCCTGATTTGTATCCACCTGGTACCAGCCTCATACATATATCAGATGAACTCCAAATAAATAGGGACATGTAAGCTATGTTTCTCTAAGTTTCATATATTTCCGGGATTGAAAAAAACTTATGAAAATTAAATGTACACACTTTTTTCCAGAAGCTTTGTTAAACTATCTCATGGTTTGTGAAATCTAAGACATTGTACATTCAACATTGACCATTGAAAATTGAAATTCAAAATTAACTGAAACACTCAAGTATAAATATGAATATCCACTTGTAATGTTATAAATGATCATGAAAATAAATGTTCAAAATGCCCCACTTTTGTTCTTTTTTTATTTTTCTAATTTTTCTAATTTACATTTTTTGCAATTGTTGACAAGAGGCATAGAATGTCTCCAGTATGCCCCGAAGGACCCCAACAGAATAGATATGTCCTTGGATGTCTCGGGCGCATCTAGCATCCCCAAGCACCCTCTCTCTAACAGAAAACATCCAGCGAATACCAAAATATAACGTCCCCAGGAGGAGACAAATTTCACAAAAGAGGGGACGAGGGGAAATGTCCCTTCTGCATCTCCAAAATGTTTGAGACAGTCACGGAAAGCAGGGGACGCATCCCAGGGACATTGCATGTAACTCGACAGAAACACAAAATATACATATACATCTATATATAGAAAAATTTTACTTGTAAGACAAAAGCTTTTGACCACAGTGTGATTTTATTGTATAAAAGCCCTTCGTCAGTTAGGTTAGTTGTATGAAACTCCAGAGGCCCCAGTTAAGTCACGTTTCGCAAGGGAACGCATGGATATTATAGAAAAAATGTAAAGATGGCATCGCGAGTCATCTCACAACCTGAATTTTGCAGATTGTCTACCATACTTAACATAAAATTCGTCTTCCCATCAAAAGAAAAGGAAAAAAAACATACAAAATGGAGATCTTAATTTCTCCTCTTTAACTAGTTTCCAAAGATCCTTTTGTTGTGTTACAGATTTTCTTAATTGGATATTGTGTGACCAATTTTAATACAAAGACAACACAGATCAATGTCACAAAGGCATTTTAGCGCCGTGACAGTCTTTAAAGCAAACGCAATGATTTCCACAAGGTTGGCGATGCAGTGGCAAATGCCCATAATGACCAAAACGGAGGGCCACAACTGAATTTTCCTCGAATATTCGCATGGCATAAGAAAAGGGTATAAGACTTAGATCTCTTCAATCTATATCATTGCATACCAATTCCTTTGTATGGCAGCCCTCATTATATTCTCTATAAGATCGAACACTCATTTAACTTAAACATTGTAAATCAGAAACCACCTGATCTTTCTGTAAAAACCCTTTTATCTAAATAATTAAGAGATTTTCCTGCAGATTAAAAAAAAATCAAAGGCAAGGAACAATGAGAATATCTTTGCATTAAATAAACTTTGGCCACAAGGTTGGTATTTCTTGAAAAGACAACGATGGGGTTTCTGTATTTTCTGTTGCTTAATGAGATTGCAGGAAACAGATTTTAGTGTTAGCGCTGCAAAAACAAAAGATTCATGTAAAATACCTTCGAAAAGGAATGATTTCCCCCGCAGCCTCGGATCGATTCCCTGAAAGACAATCCTTCTGATCTCTGTTGGTGCTATCCTTGGGCTCGCCTCAAATCTTGCAATTTGATATTTATAGTCGCCTGCGTGGTTTGTTTTCAAACGTCCACGTTTTCCTTTTCCAATAAATAAACTAGCAATTGGGCCCATAGGTTCAATGGACACGCAGTTTTTTTTATTTTATTTTATTTAAATTCTTAATTAAATGGATGGAAAATGATACAAAACACATGTACTTTATCAAATAAATTATTTATAAGTTAGAAATGTGTGAAATATATATATTTTTTTAAAAGAGAGTAAAAACTTTATTAATCAACTAGAGCAATACAAAGCATAAAGCATGAAGAAACCCAAAAGGGCCAAGAAACATCAGACAAGAAATCAAGAAGCGTTCATGCAACATTTCATATCCTCTATAACCCGACTCTCTAAATCTTGAGTAAGATCCCCCGGTAAATTGTCCCAATCATCCACCAACCAAGTCCCATTCTTCTCAGAAGCCCATTTGGCCAACCCATCAACCACCTTATTCCATTCCCAAGGGATATGAGAGAAGGTGATAGAATCTAGTAATTCTCCAAGACTGGTAATTTGCTTAGCCACCATTGTAAGTTGCCAACTAAAATCATCAACCTGTCATCTATTTATCAAGTCAACAACCATTTGGGAATCTGACTCACTGATAATCCTTTTTCCAGCCGAGGGCATATGCCCTCCTCAAAGCCAAAAGAATAGCCAAGGCCTCCATAAGGTTATCAGATTGTTGCCCCCTATACTCCGAAAAGAAGAACACAACCACCCTGGAACTATCTCTGCCCACCCCACCAATGCCAGCATGCCTAGGATTACCCCTTGCAGATCCATCCGTATTGATTTTCAAGACTACAATGGGAGGAAGCATCCAATTCCCTCCCCTAAAGACCTTCCCTCTAGAGCACCTGCCTTGCCCAGTCTTGGGCCTTCCAGTACCACCAACAGAAATCTCCAAATTACAAATCATTCCAGTATCTCTAGGATCCACCAGGACTGACAGGTCACATTTAGCATACATTGTCTCCTGCAAGGCCCCAAGAATATGAGCCCAAACTTGACCTACCAGCAACTTCTTATCTAGAAAGATCTTGTGGTTGCGCTCCAACCAAATATGCCAAATTAGACTGGGACCAATAGGTCACATTGTGTGCAAAAAAGGAGTCTTCAACATGATGGGCCCAATGTTCTGCCAAAACTCATCAAGAGAAGAAGGATACCTGCATTGCAAATTCTAGGCCCCCCACCAAAAATGCCAAATAGTTCTAGCAAAGGGGCACTAAAAGAAAAGATGAGGGACAGTCTCAACATCTTTTAGGAAAAGGAAACATAATGAAGGACCCTGTAAGCATTGCTTACAAAGGTTATCCCAAGTCAAGCACTTGCCATACACCACCAACCAAGAAAAGAAATCGCATTTTGGCCACGAGAATTTATTTAAAATATTTTTCCACCAAGGAACTTCAACATTACCAAAGGCCTGTCTATCCAAAACCCGATACCCTAAAGCAACAGTGTACCTCCCTTTAGGATCTAGTCCCCAAGCCAGCACATCCCTCTCTGGAAGAGAACAACAAGCTCTATTAGCCAAAATGGAGGATAGCTCCCTTCTATCCTCCAAAGAGCCACCCAAGGGCCACTCCTGCATATCTTTCCACTGGAAGACAATAGACTACCCCAAAGCTTGACGGGCTTTGAAATCCATCACTCTACTCCAACCAGCCTAAACAAAAATCCTACATACATCCCCCAAGTGAGGATGCAAGGAGAGAATAGGTGGGAAACCATCCCATGAGTCATGCCAAAAAAGTGCATCAGACCCTCTGTTACAGATCTAGAATAGGCCTTGTTTAACTAGCACAACTCCCCTCTTGAGAGTATCCCAGATCATAGAACCTTTCATCCAAAAGACTAAATTGAGGAACCTCAGCACCATCCACCTCCCCAAGGTACTTAAAGGTGAGGATCCTAGCCCAAGACTAATGTTGCTGTGAACACCATCTCCAGTACAGCTTAGCAGCCAAAGCTTGCCCATTCCAATCCACCCTATGCAATCCCAAACCACCATCCAACTTTGGCTGACAAACAACTTCCCACTTAATTAAGCTCCACTTCCTTGCAAGGAGATTACCCGACCAAAGAAATTGCCTACAGAGCCCCTCAAAAGCTTTGATGAAACTTGAGGGAGTAGTCATCACAAAGCACCTGTATATAGGTAGGGCCTACACCACCGAATTCAACAAAGTAACTCTACCAGTCATAGATAGTCATCTATAGGTCCAATGAAAAACCAGCCCTCGAAATTTATCAATCACATCCTGCCAAAAATGCCAAGGAAGTGGGGGCACATCCAAAGGGATACCAGGATATATAAAAGGGAAGCTTCCCCACCTGAAACCTTAAGATCCTAGCAATACGTTGTTGGATAGGCATGGGGGTATTAAAGAAATAAATGCAAGACTTACTTTCATTTATGCTTTGACCTGAGGCAGCCAAGTAACAATCCAACGTCTGTCGAAAAGCAACCACTTTAGCCACCTTAGCAGCACCCATCAAGGTTGAATCGTCCACAAATTGCAAATGGGTTTGAGGAGGAAGAGAGCTGCTCCATTTCCACCCTTGAATAAGCCCATCTGTAACCCAAGACTTAATAAACCTTCCCAAACCCTCAGCCATCAAGATGAACAAATATGGAGATAAAGGATCCCCCTGTCGAAGACCTCTAGAAGCACCAAACAGATCAGAGGACTCCCCATTTATGAGAATGGAAAAGGAGGACGTCGTCACATAGCTCATGACCCAATCAACCCACTCCCTACCAAACCCAAAGGCTCCTAGAATTTTGGTCAAAAAACCCCCATTTAACTCTGTCATATGCCTTAGCCATGTCTAACTTTATAAACATGGCCTTTTCCCTTTAAGAGGCCATGGAATGAATAGTCTTAGCCACAATAACTATTCCATCCAAAATCTGTCTACCTGCAACAAATCTCCCTTGTTCTTCTAAGATCAACTTATCTATCCATGGCTTCAGACGTTCAACAATTAACTTTGTAATGATTTTATACACCACATTACACAAAGCAATTGGTCAAAAGAGATCCAAAGAATTAGCACCCTCATGTTTTGGGATAAGAGCAAGAAATGTGGCATTCATGGCCCTCAACATTTGTTTATTCCTTAAAGACTTATGCACAACCTCCAACAAATCAAGGTTGATCACTTCCCAAAATTCATGAAAGAACTCTGTCGGAAACCCATTTGAACCAGGAGCCTTCCCTTTTTTCAACTAAAACACCACCTCCTCCAACTCCTTCAAAGAAATAGGCTTAAGAAGAGAGGCATTCATATCCATAGTCACTAAAGGAGGAATACAAGCCAAGATAGAAGCTTCCTCCTCACAAGCAGGTGAGGTATCTTCAGAAAAGAGACCAAAGAAAAAGTGAACTGCCTCACTAGAGATCTCCAAAGAGGAAGAAAGAATAGAGCCCTTAGGAGAGCGGAGAAAAGAAATAATGTTACCCTTTCTTCAATCCTTCACTAAATTATGAAAGAAGGAAGTATTCATATCCCCTTCCTAAAGCTAGTCAACACAAGCCTTCTGTTTCCAATAAATTTCCTCACGAAGCTCCCATTCCTCTAGGTCTTTTACCACATGATCTTCTAACCTACTCAAATCTGCATCCAAACATTGGTCTCGAATTTTCTTGGTAATAGAATCCAAGCACTCCAGGGCAGCCCTTTTCTTTTGGAACACATTGCCAAACTTATACTTATTCCAATGTTTTAATTTATACTTCAAATATTGGTGCCTCTTCACAAAGGAGTACATAGCCATACCAAAAGCTAGTCATCCTTTAGTCCACCATCTAGAAACCAAGCCAAGAAGACTCTTCTCCCTAAGCCACATAAGCTGAAATCTAAAATTTTGCTTCCTACAACCACCAGCCAAACGTGTAGAGAATTTAATTGGCCAATGGTCTAATCCCCGCCAATCCAAAATTTCAGAGCTTGACAACCACATGTCAGCAACCCAAAAACTACAAACAAGAAACTTGTCTAATCTTTCAGAAATGAATTCATCTCCAAGCTTCCTATTATTCCAAGTAAACATACCATTCAAAGGTTTAATATCCACCAACCAAAACTGAGCCAAATTCTCCCTAAGAAGGTTAGAGGGGTCCAAATGAGGCACACCCCCTTTTTCTCCTCAAGAGAGGAAATTGCATTGAAGTCACCTGCCATAATCCAGGGAATGAAGGGATCCAATGATCTCAGAAAATTGATATGAGACCACAAGAGTATCTTACTAGGGACATCCGTTGAAGCATAAATGTTGGAAAGAAAAACTCTCTCCCCCATCTCTAAATTGATTGGAACAAGAGAGATAGAGAATCTACTAAAGAACCACCAAACAAGAGAGATTCACCTGAGGATCCCAGAAGCAAGCAAGACCTCCAGAGCTCCCTTGTGCACCCATACACTGACATAATCCTCTATTCCAAATCCTAGATGCACTCTGCAATATATTGTCCATAGATAACTTCATCTCCCGAAGGAAAACCAAATCCATAGATTGAGCACGAACCAAGTCCTGAATAGCCTTTTGTCTAGGGATTCTATTCACACCCCTCACATTCCATGATAGCACAATCAACACGAAGAGTGAGAGAAGTGAGTATCCAATGTCTTCATCGATCCGGATTCAACCAACGTCTCACCTGCCAACTTAACTTTCTCTTGATCCTTCTTCCTACCCACCTTCTGGGATTTATCAGGAGCACTCTTTTTTAGAGGCTTTTGTTGCACACCCATAATAGGGGAAGAAGCAAAAGCTTTACTCTTGCCAGAATCTCTAGAACCCAAACCTCCAGCTGGGCAAGCACTAATAGCAACAGAGACCAAAGAATGTGTGAAATAACTTTTATTGTGAGGTTGTAGAAAATAATTAAAACTGAAAAATTATGTATCATAGTTGAAATTCTATCAAATTTAAAATTTATTAGAATAAAAGTATGTTATGTTTGAAATTTTGATTTTTGGTATTAGGTTTAATCTCAACATACATGTATTCTAGAGGATGTGTTAGAAGTGAAATATATTTGTTGATAAAATTTGAAAGTTTCCATCATGAAAGAGTAAGTGGCTCATTGGTGAAAAAATTCACTAATCACGAGTTTGTTCTAAGATTGAATGTAAGCATATCCAATATTTTCATTAATATATCTATAATTCTTATAATTTATTGTAGAAACAAATAGAATCTTTATCACAAAATAGAAAAAATTTAAAAAAAAATTAAAAATCCGTGTGAAAATACCTAAAATAGCTCAAATAACTCTTGTAAGTGATAACGTATAGGCACTCCAAGCTCTTAGGAATGAATCTACGCCTTTACATTATTCAATAATTTGAGCTCCTATAGTGAATTACCACTTTTTGGTAGGAATAAAGTGTAAAATTTCTATTGCATATTTGGTTCTCAAGGAGTGTGATGTTTAAGTAGAGAGTAGAGAAATGGAATACCTTGTGCACAAAACCTCTCTACGTAGTCTTCTAGGTTTGTTTTGTGATTAACATAGTAACATGAATTGCTAAATAAAAGAAATGTCACAAAAGTAATACTTTAATCCTAAGAACATAAATTAAAATAATCTCATTAAATATTTTTAGTGAATATTAAAGTTGAGAATAAAATTAGTACATGGTCAAATAATAGTAAAGCTACAAATGAAATTAATATAACACTAGTCAAATTATTGACAAATATTTTCACATTTCAGCAATTATTAGGTTGTGCACAAATACAAAAAAATTAAAGAGTCTCACTCTTTTTGGAATTAGGTAATAAAGGAGGGTGGTGTAGTTATCTCATCCTTTTGAGTGATCCTCTCACATGAGGAAGTTCAATGTCACTAGGGAGATATTTTTGAGTAATACAATTGAATTCATCGTGAAATTTTGATTGAAATCATGCTCAAGTCACAAAATCAAAACATGTCTACCAAGCATTATCCCCATGTTGTCACACTTGTGTTTCACCTACACAAAATTCTTTCACCAAAATATAAATATATATTGCAAAGGCAGTAAAGAAATAAAAGAACTAAGGAGGCACTCTTTTTTTGGTAAAATCAAAGACTTCATTGCAATGGATGGGATGTTTTGACCATCCAATTTATCTCCAAGATAGCCTTCCCATATTTGGTGTAGACTAGGAAGTTGCAAAGGAAAATATGCAATCATATGATAAATTAATTTATAAAAATATACAAAAAAAAAGGTAGAAATGGTGTGTATAGCATGCAACATAATGTGAGAAGTAGTGTGTCCTAGACATTCGTGAGAATAAGGTGGTTGGAAGCAAGGTCATATGTGTCCACACTAAAAGGAGATTTGCATTGAAATGAAAGATGGTGAATCCCTTGCAAAAAATTATAGAATTTGATCAAAAGAAAGATATTTTAAAAATTGAATTGAATAAAAAGTTATCCTCTACTAGGAAATCAAATATAAAATCATATAATTTATTTTCTAAAAAATAGCAAAAGGTTTGGACATAAAACTACATTAATGGATGTTATCAAGATTTTCTCAAGAAAATAAAAAATATGTTTAATAATAATTTTGAGCACACACAATCCTTATAAAATAGAACAATTAGCACAAGCAAAGTCATGTGTTATCTCATTGTATAATTTATCTATTGTAAAATAATATCTCTCTTTGATTTGGTGAGAAAAATAATATGTTATCTACTCTCTCATATCTTATAAGAAAAATAATATGTTATCTACTTTTATTTTTGTCATTATGTAATGTTTGGATGAACAAGTGATATGGTTAAAAAAATGTAAGAGGAGTTGATCATTTCCAAAGTTAAAAATGGCTCTGGGGAAAGCGCCAACACATAGCGACAGTAATTTTTCAAATTTTCCTGCATTGAAATCTCTACATGCTCAAGGGGCCCATGGTCTTGCATGGCATGGCTCGTCTAACAAGCACAAGGGTTGGTATAAAGTTCAACATCCACTTTAGCCTTTTGTTCACCATCCTAGAAAGTTGTTGAGGCACCAAAATCTAGAAGTTTTTGATATCTATAGAGAAGAAACATGCTAGGATCCAAAAGAAACTCCTGCTACATATCCAAATGTTATTCTGCTAAGGGTTTCCTTTCCCAACAACATTTTGGTGTCTTAAAGGGAGTTTGTGAAATCAAGTTTACTGCATGAGGATGTTGACCAGCGAAAGGAGAAGTTTATTTTGAAATGGCAAAGGAAGCTAGTTATGAATGTTACTTCTTCAAACCCCTTTTGTGAATGTCAAGAGGTAGGATAGTTGCTTGGACAGAAGGGTATTCTACATATTACCTTCTCAAAAGACCTTTTGGACCTTCAAATCAAAGATCTACATGAGAAAGTGATAATTTGCAAGTTTTGGAACATTCTTCCAAATTTAACTACTTTAAAGAGTTTGATTTGTCAAGAATGGGAGGGGGCAAATCAAGTCTTTTATATAGATCAGGGCAATGGATTTTTTGTTGTGCTATTTTCTTCTAAAGATCGTAGGATGAAATTTATAAGACTACGTCATGGGTCTTTAAGGGGTCTAATTTATTCATTCAACCTTTGTCTCCAAATTTTAATCCACATGAGGCTAAAATCAAATTTGTTTCTTTCTAGGTTCAATTTCATTCCCTACCTTTAGAATACAAAGAGCCAAGATTAGTTGAAATTCTGGAAAACCAAATGGATATTTTTTTGAAACATGACATGGATTTCTTTTGAAATCCAAGGGGATGTTACAAAGGATTTTCCTAAGGAAATACACATAAAATCAAAGTATGGGGTTTGGGTCTAACATATTTCTCTAGAATCTTTTGATAATATGTGTTTTAAGTGTCATGTTCTCAAACACCTTCATGAGAAATGTTATGAGGTGAAAAATACTAGGCTTGAGAAATGTTCCAAGGTTAAACCTTTAGAAGATCAAATAACTCAGGAAGAAGCTTCTCATGATCTGTTGGTTCCTGATAATCATGTCCAATCTATGGAGCAATTCAAAAGGGAACTTAAGATCCAAAGTGCATCATGCAATACTATGGTTGTGTACAAGCCTATAGTTCAAAATTCATCTTCAAAAAAATTTGTGATTGTACCACATTCCATCATGGAAAAAATCTTTCACTATCACTTTGGATCTGACCATTCTCTTCATCTCTATAACCCTCAAATCCCTTTTCCATGCTCTCAGAAGTTGGAAGAAATTATTTATTCATTGGTCATGGGGTTTAACATGTTAGGGAATGATAGTGAGCGTACATCTCCAAGGGTATTAGAGTTTGGCCAAGAGAACCAAAGAGATTTTTCCCAAGAGCAACAAGAGGAGTTTTATCAGGAAAACCAATCTCTTGCTTTGGTCCAATCAAATGTGGTTGAAGTGGATCTCTTAGAGTTCTAGTATTTGTTTAAGGAAGGAAAGTTGGAGGAATTAGTAGATGTGTTATTAAAAAAGGAAAGCCTAAAATTGATTGAGGAAATTGAGGAGGATGTTTCTTTGGAAACAGGGAAATATGATTTTTTTTAAACTGTCAAATTCTCAAACCTCAAGTGAGAAGTCTCCAATTAAAAAGATCCCTGGCAAGAGGGGAAGGAAATCATCTGTTGTTAAAACTCAAGAAGAAATTACAACAGGGATACAATCAACATTAATTGGTATAGTTAAAATTTATGGGAAGAAGGAGTTGAGGCCAAGGAGGGCATGTTGCTCTTTGCGGACTCAACGAAGATTGTTTCATGGAATGTTAGGGGTACAAATACCCCTGACAAAAGAGCCCAAATCAAGCATCAAGTTGATGCTTGTGGGGTGGATGTTGTGCTAATTTAGGAATATAAACTTTTAGAAGAAGCTTGTCAATGGATTTTTAAGAATTGGGTCTGTTGTAAATCAGTTTATTCACTAGCAATAGGTGCCTTAGGGGGTTGGTGATTTTGTGGAACCCCAAAACAATGTGTTTACAATTGAAGAGAAATGAACCAAATTGGCTAATGGTTCAAATTAAGCATTTTCAATTAGATTGTTGGCTGATAAATGTGTATGGTCTTGTGCCAACTCCAGCTAAGAAACTTTTATGGGATACCTTAAAGCTAGTTTTAGATCAGATAGGAGTGGAAAAATTTATTCTAGTCGGGGATTTCAATGCTATTGCGTCTCTTCAAGAGAAAAAGGGGGGATAATGCCTCCTACAAAAACCATGGAAGACTTCAACAATTTCATTCTTGACAATGTTTTAAGTGGCATTATTCTGATAGCTAGGAAATACACATGGATGAATAGGAGGAAGAATTTTCTCCAAATTGTTGTTTGCTTGGATAGATTTTTGACCTCCCCAAATTGGTTAGTAGTTGATTATTCACTATCATCTCAGATCTTTCCATTATCTGGTTCTGATCATTTTGCAATTTCATTAAACATAACAGGTAAACTAAATAAGGCAAGCCACAAACCATCATTCATGTTTGATTCAATGTGGTTTAGGCACTCTAATTTCCATTCAAATATTCAGAAGTGGTGGTCAGAGGCTCTTTTCGGCATGATTCTCTTATGTTTCAGTTTTGTAAGAATTTGTAGTATGTTAAACAACAAATAAAGGAATGGAATATTAATGTCTTTAAGAATGTTTTTGCTGAGAAGGATAAGGTGTATAAAAATATTTTAAACATTAATGAACAAATAATTCAAAGATGTTTGGATTCAGAAACTTTTGAGTAGTAGAGAGTTTTGCAAGAGGAATGGTTGAAGTTGTTAGCAAGGGAAGAAAATTATTGGAGGTAGAAATTGAGGGAGTTGTGGTTAAAATTGGGTGATAAAAATATAAATTTTTTTCATAATTTTGCTCAAGTAAACAGGGCTAAAAATTCATTTTTTTAATCCAAGATAACTTGTATGGAGCATCTTTGACTTCAGAGGAAGATATTCCGAAGGAATGTGAAAGGTTCTTCTTTAATTTGTTATCAACACCTATATTTCCAAAGAGGGTTGATCAAGGGAATAAGATTTTATAAGCAATCCCATAACGAATTTCAAAAGAGGATAATGGTAATTTAATGAGACCTTTTACCCTAGAAGAGGTGGAATCGGTAGTCTTCTCTTTGCCTCTCGATAAGGCGCATGGGCCAGATGGTCTCACACCAATTTTCTTTAGAAAATGTTGGGAATTTATTGGTTTTGAGCCACTACTTGCAATGGAGGAATCAAGGAAATTTGGTACAATGTTAAATAAATTTAATGTTACATATATAGCTATCATTCCTAAGATACATATGCCTAAATTTTTTCTAATTTTTGGCCTATCCCATTATGTAACACAGTATATAAAATTTTCACCTTTCGAATGACGCTTCGAACCTTTCTACACCTCTTTCTTATTTGTTTCTTCTTCAGATTCCTTGGAATAAATGAATTTTCATTTGAATATACAAATTTAACTCTCTGAATTAACCTAACCCCTACAATAAATGCTTCAAACTTAAAAGTTAATGTTCCTAAAATTGTGTGCACATACATCTTTCCAAGCTCCGCAAATTATTGCATTGCAATATTTTCTTCTGCAACTTTATTCTATAGCTTCAAAAATTCCTATTTCATGATATATATTCATGTCATGTCTTGACACCTCATATTTCCAAGGGTTTATTAGATTTTTTTGTTATTGCTCCCTCTATGCCCATGCCTTGGTTTAATTTTCAAGTGAATTATTTGCACCAATGGGAGGTACAGATGCATTTGAAGTTCCTGAGTCATCTTTGTTCTCAGACTCCTCTTTCTTTCTCCATATCTTTTCCATTTCCTTCTTAACCCTAGTAGGATCAATTTTCTTCACAGGTTCATTCCTCTTTACTGGATTAGACTATCTTTTGTTTTTGCTTATGCAAACTCTTGAAATATGTCCAGGCTTGTTGCAAAACTAGCATACAACAATTTTATGACCAAATTGACTTCTATTCATTCTTCATTTGCACTGGTTAGCTTTATTTCCAAATATATTGCATGTATAATAGTAGCCATTGAAAGATTGAAACATTCTCCCAGTATTATATATATTCATCATTTGACTTCTACACTTAGTACTTCTTGTAGTGTAGAAAAATGTATTTACATTTTCACACTTGTTTGGGTCCTCCCTATTAAAATTAGGTTCATTTATGCCTTAATTGGTCCTATTTTTCATCCACAAGCCTTATTAAATGCATTTTTTTGAGGATAATCTCAAAATTCAACAAATGACAAATCATAATTTAATGTTTTTGGTTGTGTTCCAAATCTAGGGATCTAGGACTCATACACCCATTTGGGCGTATGGATCCCACCTAGGTATCAAGACCTAATTTTAAAAGTTACATTGAACAAGACACTTCTTGAAATTTGTGTCATAGGTTTAAGCCACTAGGACTCATACGCCCAACCTAGCGTATGAGTCCCGCTTTAACCTAGACCTATCTTAATTCAAATTCTTGGTAGGATTTGATTATCCTAGATTTGATGTCAGCTTGTAGTATTGTAATTTTTGGAAATTAGGCATAAACAAGTATAAATATGTAAGGTTATTTCACATAATTTCTCCTAGAAATTTTTCAAGTCATCTAATATTTTCAAGAGAGCCAGTCCTAATAGAAAATTTATGAGATCAAGAATTTGCAAGATCATTTAAGAGAAAATTATCAAGCATTTGGAGCTACATTCAATATTCAAGCATCATGTCAAAGTCTTCATGCATCATGTGTGCTTATGAGCTAAGATTTGTGATGTAGGCTTCATGATTCAAGAGAGCATTCAAGACAAAGTTTCAAGCATTCAATCAAGAGTCAAGATCCACATCCATTGGAGCCATTTCACACAAGTTTGCAACCTTCATTTCAAGGGTTTGGTGAGTTGCAACATTGCATTTGTTCAATTATCATTCCTTCATGCTTTTCTATTTCATTTCAAGGTTTAATTACAAAATTGGGGTTTGACCAAGGCAAACCCCTATTCCCTAACAAAACAACATTTTTCTCTCTGGATGTGTGTTTGCAAATCTAGGTGAATTGGAGCTTGAAGATTCTTTCAAGACAAAGTTGTCAAAGTTGTCAAGAAGTTGTCATCTTCATGAAAACTCACCTACATGCCAAGATTCATACTTTTAGACTTGAAGAATTGGACATGATGGAAGCTACAGAAGATCACTAGAGGCTACAAAAATATCAGTCAAACCCTAGTAACAAGACTAAATCGCCCCTCTGGGTGTATGAGTCCTAGAATAGCCCCTTCTTCAGTTTTCTATAGATCTTGCACAATCACTAGAAGATTCCATATTCTACCTAGAATATTGTAGTAGGACTAAATCACCCTATCTGGCGTATGAGTTCCAATGTACCTTAAAACAACAAATTTCTAGGGTTTTCAAACATTGCTTTGGCCTCTCTACTCCTCCAAGTAATTTTTTGTTTTACCCTATTTGTCAATTTGATTTAATACTTTCTAGTTTGTAGGGTTTTGTGCATAAGAGTTTACATTTCTCCTTTTAAGATTCATTTAATGGTGAACCCCCATCTAATCACGTAAGGAAACCCCTAGTCCTTCCCTCAATTGTGTCACTTGGTTGAGGGGTCTTGGTTTCCTAATGAACTAAAGTGTGAAATAGGTTTAGTTCCATCTCCCAAAAGGTGGAACCCTATTTCCCTTGTGTTCACTTCTATGTCCAAATTTCTTGCATGCAAAACATTGTTTGGAGAAGGATCTAGCATTCTGATTAATTCTACCCCTAAATTTTATTGCCTTGTGTCCAGATTTATTGCATGAAAAACAAATACCATTGAAAGATGGGTACCTTTGAGCATTTGGTTTTCTAATAGAAGGTCTTCCAACATTGCTTCTTTTATTTTTGAATTGTCTCCTATTGCCTTGAATCTTCTTTTGATTTTCAACCTTGTTAGGTATCTGATTTTCCTTTGAACTTTGTCCTTCTTCAAGTCCCAAACCATCTTTTTCCTTTGAGGGTTTTTGTATTGCAATCAATTCATTAAGCATTGTAGTACTTATTTTGAATTTCTCCTCGTGTATTCTTGCCTTTTCCATATCAGATATAAGATTTACCACTTCTTGTTCAAGTCTTGAGATTCTTAAGTCTTGCTTTGTACCAATGCATTTAAAAATTTCTTAATTCTTCCTTTTTCTTCCATTTGCGCTTTCAGTCTAGTGATTTCTTCATTTGCTTGCTTCAATTGTACATTGACTTCCCTATGTATTTCTCTAAACTTCTTGATTTGTTCTCTCAAATTTTTGATGCATTCATTTGATTCTCCCAGGGTTTCCTTTAGACTTTTGTTCTCAGTTTCAACTATGTCAAGATCTTCAAGAGTAGCCTTAAGTTCTTCTTTGTCAAACATGTAGTCATCTTCTTCATATTTAATTGTAGAATTGTTTTTCGAAGGAATAGGACACTTTTTTTAAGCCATGTATTCAAACTTCCAAGATCTTCCTAAAGCTATTAGGCTTTTATAAAGTAACCAAGATCTGATACCAATTGTTGAACACCCAGAATACTAAGAGGGGGGTGAATCATTATTCTATTAAACTTTTGAACACAGCTTATCCAATCACCAAAACATATTAAAAAAAATAAAGAATGAAAGCATGAATCATCCACAAAGTCACATAACACATGAACACCAAGATTTTTATGTGGAAAACCCAAAATGGGAAAAACCATAGTGAGGATTAGCTCACAATATATTATATATGGATATGTATATTACTGGGGCTCACTACCAAGACACACTGTCCTTATAAGGTTCACAACCAAAATTATCTATAAAACAAACATGGCTGCTTAGCCAAAATGTGAATTGATAAAAGTACACCTTCCTTGTGTTGAATTTTAGTTCCCTTGAAGCTCTAAATACAAAGTACTGCTCTGCTTAGTAGTCACTCAACAATTCTACCCTTATTCTAATCTCACACCTCTGGTTTTGCATGTTCACATCCTATGAGGGCTTTCATACCCCCATTTTTCCACTTATCCCTTCTCATCCATATTACAACTCAAAAACATCTCACATATAAATACCCAATTAAATCCACATACATCAATTAGGTCGGCCTAATTAGATGTAACCAAAAATAATTCAAAAATAGCTTTGTCGGCTTTACACATGATTCAAAAAAATTCTTCATGCTCAAACCAAATGTGCAATACATAATTTAGGTCAGTACATACCTAAAATAGATCCTAAAAACATTTGTAGTGTATATTTAATCTTCACAACACATATCATGTATTAGGTCAGCAAGGAATTGGACCTAATCACAAAAAAAATCAATCATGCATACACATCTCCATACAAGCGACTTCCAAATTTGATCTTTCTTCAAATTCACATTTCGCCGACATCAGTGAGTCTAACTTTAGAATCAAGCAGCAC
Organism: Sequoia sempervirens; assembly: GCA_007258455.2. Classification (NCBI taxonomy): domain Eukaryota; kingdom Viridiplantae; phylum Streptophyta; class Pinopsida; order Cupressales; family Cupressaceae; genus Sequoia; species Sequoia sempervirens. The sequence continues at coordinate 16,877 of VDFB02033081.1, forward strand.
AAAAACATTCTTCTCAAGGAAATGTGGAATCTCCCACACAGATATACTAAATAGAGAAATGACTGTGATACATAGAGCTAAACTTTGTCATGCATAACTTCAAGGATATTTCACAACACATCACAAAATCTTGATTTTACCTGAATCTAATAGCCTTCAAACCATGGTTAAAAGTGCAAAGTGAGATCATGTAGTGCGATGGAATGCAGACGCAAAAATTGATGCACTGAATCACAAAAGAGTCAGTAGAAGTACTTAGCTAATTTCTTGTACAACCATATTTATTGGACCAACCTATTTTGTACACATATCTTTTGTAGCACTTCCAAATCATACTAATCTAATCATAACAATGTTGACATCAATGACAACACTGGATCAAGTAGTATTATGCAATTCATGCCCATGTTTCCAACAGTCCAAAACTTCCAACAATCTCCTTCTTCTCCTTCTTCCAACATTGTTGACATATGGGTATATTCTCATCTTCAACAAAAGATGGAAGTTCATCAAACAAATCCATCAACACTTCACATTCAACACCTCTTTCTTGCCTTTCATTCAGTTGTCCTAGCTGATCATACTCATCATCCCTTTGCAAAAAGTCTAATTTTTTGTTTTCTACCTCATGTTCAAGGGTATGAATAGCAAAAAAAATCTTGTTCTTCCCCAAACACCTCCTCTTCTTATTCACTAAACTAGCTATCTTGGTAGACAATGGGCCCATCTTTGTAAAGGCGAATGGTACTAGGACAAGAAGGTTGATTATAAGAGTCTTGTTGGGTTTCTTGAGGGTGTGTAAGGTTTGGAGAAGGCTACTCTTATTCATGTTTGAAGTTTTGCAAAGGATGTAGATCCCTAAAACTCAGAATTTCAAGCTCAAAAGAATAACTTGAAGACTCAGGAGACTTACCTTGCTTAAAACTTGGAAATTTATACTTGGGAGGCCCTTCTTTTACAGGCTAATTTAGACTGCAAGGGGCTTATTGGGATTCAAGCCTTTGTACTTGAGCAAACAACAAACTCATTTTCTCTTGTTTGGTAGGAATCTCTTTTGCAAGAGACTCTTCACATTGCTTCATATGTGCATCTATCATGTTGGTATTGATGGGATTGGTAAGATAACTCCTCTTTTTGCAAATAAAATTCTCGTTGTCTCTTCATGTCCCCCAACTACTTATTGAAGTCTAGAGCAATATGATTTTGATGTCACTAATCCCCATATTGTTAGTATTTTGGGGTTGGCTAAGAAAGAAACAATGTTGGTTTGGCATAGAAATGACTTCTTTTGATTGATTTTGAGCACAAGTAAGGTTCCATGAGGTTTGAGCAAGGGTGAGTGGGTGGAAAACATGATAAGTTTGTTGATAAATATCTTTTATAGGGTCATTTGGAATAAAAATACCAAGTTGTTCTATTTGGTATGGCTAATAAGAGGGTATATAAGCAACATTTTCATGGAATGAAGGTGAAAAATCATATTGTCCATGAAACTTTGACATGTTAAAGCATTGAAAAGCTAAAAAAAATCTTGTAAATTCTTTGAAATGAAAGAAAATCATATATATCTTCTATATAAATTGAACATAACAAAACTTAGCCTACTTGAGCCAATAGATTCGAACTTGGATTCAGTAGGTGTGGGAATTTTTTTGCCTCCAAAGGTAGATATTATTGAAATACACACCAAATATCGATAATGTATGGACAAGTTTTGAACTATGATAGTTCAAATAGTCCAATGGTCTTGTCCATTCTAATTAATGCTATCAAATCTTTGAGGAAACTAAACATAACAAACCGAATTATCAACATTAGGATCCACCACAAATAATGTAGCCTCTATCAACGCCTTGTTATTATCATTATATAGTGATGAATCCAAATTCAATGTATAAAATCCATTTGTGAGTAAACCCACAAGAAAAGCTCCTTCTACATTTTGTAGTTGGTTACTGAGTTTGGTTAATGAATTCATAAAGAATACAACATGAAAATAATGATATAGATCATGATAATGAGAGATATTCATCTCATTGATGATGGAGATAAGACTGTCAAGGCATTATGAATTTTTAGAAGAGCAAGATTTGAGATTTGCACAAGGGTCAGTAACCATGTGGAGGAGGATTCAATGAAAGTGATCTTGTGTGTCAATTAAGTTTTCCTAGCTATGAAAGGATAGAGCAAGTAAATAACACCCCATGAAGGTTCATAGTTAGCAATAGCATAGAAAATGCTTAAGAGTTCTAGTAAGTGCATCAAGGCATGGGTACATTCATTAAAACTCATAGAAGGATTTCCTTACACCTTTTAAGTTCATCATAGGTAAGTCCCATAACATGTTGAGTCACAAATGTGTGAGGTTCATCCAGGAGGGCAGTAAATCATTGGAGTCTTCAACAAATTCTATTTGTATCAAACAAAGTGCATAGTGTATTTTTGATCAGTTGACCTCTATCATTTAGCATGATAGAAGATTTTTTAAGTGTCATGATGGCATCAAATATGAAGAGGATGATTAGAAATCCCAAGAAATAAGAGATGATAATCTAAGAGTTGCATTTAGGCTTCACACAAATTAGTAAATCATATGTCCATAAGTTTTCATATGAAGATTGTAAAGTTTATCAACGATTTATAAAAGATAGTCACTATACAAGGATGAAAGATTTCATAGTAATCATGGCCTTTGTCACTATACCTCAAAGATGTATCAAGAGAGTCATCAATAAATAGGTCACTATCATAAGTGAATGGATCACAACCATTGAGTAAGGAGCACACGATAAGAAGCTACAAAGCACTATGGACTCATAACAAATCTAGATACAGTCGTAGCTTGATAAAAGGAAGATAGTCCTATGGATAAATCAAGAGTCAATGAGAAAATACAAACTTCAAAGAAAACCTGAGGACAACAAAAGTACAACATCCTCATAAATGTCATGCTTAAAGACAATCATAAATTAAAACTGAGGACAATCTACTTTTGCAAATGTAAAGCAGTGCTTGTCCATGAGGGAAACATTGTGAAGGTAATGACAATCATGGTAGGGTTTAAGTGCACATCCAAGATGAAAAGGTCCTTTTGTAAGTAGAACACATTGAATACAAATCATCATAAAGGTCCAAAGGTCTTGCAGGTAACAAGAGGACATACCTAGGAAAGAGAAATTTGAGGGATAGTCCTTTGTTTTTGATGAAGGAAAACCATCTTCAACAATGTAAAGGACAATTTCAAGGTTGAAGGATAGTCATAGTTGACTATGAAATACATGCACTATGAACTGAACAAAGTAGCATGAGCACAAGATATAGTTGATGAATAGAAAAATGGATACCTAAAGATATCACACTTTTCTCATTCAACCATTCACTAATGTCCTAGGAGTCCCAATTGGATTGACTAATAACCTCTCAAGGTGAGTCAATTTCATAATTAGGAAGGACCTAGGAGGGGGTTCTTTAAGTTCTAAGGAGTTCACCACCAAGCAAATGCTTGGAAAAGAGAATGTTAGAAAACACATTGTGATATGCAAAATGACCTAGAATTAGAAATGCAAGCTAAATGAAAGATGCAAATGATGAAATTAAGCTACACCAAGTTAGGGTATGTGTACCTGAGAAGTTTGGAGATGTGACAAGGACTCTAGAAATGCAAAGAAGTTGTCAAAAAGTGCTATGGAGGACTAAGATTCCCAAAATGGTGTATTAGTCCTATTGTTGTTTTTGGGGAAAATACAGTCTTCGGATGCCAAAACAAAATCTCAAAGAATCTCTAAAAAATACCTTATGGAGGACTAAGACACCCAAAGTGGCATATTAGTCCTATTCTGAATTTTTGAACTTTCTGAATGTGGTCCTGAGCTCTAATGTCTGCATAAGCTTCCCTTCTAGTCTTAGGTTCTGAAACTTCCGAATAAGGCTTGTAAGTGAGTTTTCGTGAGGACTTGTAAGTGAGTTTTCATGAAGATGACAACTTTGCACTTCAAGTGATCTTCTAGCCCATAACCTAGATTTGCAATCACAAATGTGCAAGATGGGAAAAACTTGTTTGTTAGTGAATGGGGGTTTTCCTTGGTCAAACCCCTTGTTGGTAATTAAACCTTGAAATGAAATAGAAATAATGAAGGAAATGGTGAATGAACAACATGAAATTCTACAACTCACCAAACCCTTATGAAGTGTGCAAACTTGTGTGTAATGGTTGTAATGGATATGGATCTTGAATGCTTGAAAGATGGTGCTTGAATTGCTTTGCTTGAATCAAAACCCTACATCAAAAATGTTAGCACAACAACATACATGATGTAAGAAAACACTTTGATATGATGCTTGAATCTAAAAATAGCTTCAAATGCTTGATGAATTTTCTCTTGACTGCTCTTGTGAACTCAATTATGCTATGATAAAAAATCTCACAAAAGACTTGGGTTGAAATGAATCAAGGAACCTTGTATTTATACTTATCTCTGCTTAATATCTTGAAATTATATCACACTAAGCCGACATATGAATTCATTGAATAAAGGAGGCTAAATCCTGCCATAATTTGAAATTAAATCTTGAAAATGACTCGAGGAGGACTAAGACACCCTAGGTGGCATTTTAGTCATGACCCAAAAATTAGGGGCACACCGATGGAGTCATTAAATTAACATTTATACATTGAAGAATGTCAGGATTAACTAGAAAAATATATCATTCATAGGGCTTGTGGACATAAAATAGGACCAATTAAGCCATAAAGAAGCATAAATAAAGCAAGGCGGGCCCAAATAAGTGTGAAAATGCAAGGGTATGCATTTTACTACACTACATTTAGCCCCCACTTTAGTGAGAGGATGAACTTGCTTTAAACTCACACTAAAGTAGCCAACCACACAATCAAGAGGGGTTCAAATGTACAAATGTTAGTAACATAGGATGAAAATAATCAAGAGGGTGGCCAAGCCCCAAAGATCAAGATCCTATGGAAAAACCAACATAAGCACAAAGGAACATGCTTGTAGATGATATATGAAGCCATAAACAAATCACAAACATACACCATCAAAGGAAAGAAAAAGGAAAAGGAAAAATTGTAGTAGATCAAGCTTCGATTGGTCATCCAACGTGGTGGAACGGGTCTAGGTTGTTTGTCCAAAAAGAGGTTTACAAGTGGAACACACTATCCACTATGCAAACAAAACACACATTCACAAGGGCTAGTGGGAGCTAGGTGTCCACTAGGTGAGCCCCAAGGGACCATATCAAAGCCATACCTCCATGACTTTAATAAGGCACAAGAAAGCATGATCACATGGGCTAGTGAAGCTAGGTGTTCACTAGGTGAGCCCCAAGGTGGTCCATATCAAAGCCATACCTCCATGACTTTAACAAGGACAAGAAATGCAACAAGAAAGAGGGATGTTCAAAGGGATTTTTCTTAGTTCATGCGAGGTCTTACTCTTAGGGGACATTGTGCTTAACATCTCCAAGAGAGGATAAATACAAGGTCTCATCTTGGGGAACATCATACCCAATGCTTCCAAGAGAGGACAAGCGTAAAAGGGTCTCATCTTTTTTCCAAGAGAGGACAAGTGCTAGGTCTCATCCTGGGAAACATTGTATCTAATGTTTCCAAAAGAAGATAAGGAAATATCATGCTCTCGGAGGAAGTCAAACCCAAAGACACCACCAAGAGGAAAAACACATCGCATAAAGAAAGAAAATCACATCAAGGAACATGAAAAGGAAAAAAAATGCAAATGAAATCATGCCAAAGTATGCCCCCACTTTAAAGGAATCGCTAACACCATGTTGTGAGCAATTACTTTAAAGTAGCCAAACATGAAAAAGGAAAAGAGGGTTGCCCCCAAAATGCATAACTCAGTACGTCACATGCAAGCCAAATTAAGGCATGTCATCCACATTCCAAGCTTGCTCTGATATATACATGAAAGGTAGTCAACTAGCTAAAAGAGGCAACAACAAGTGACATATGAGGACAAGGCTATCTAACCCCTTGCCCCCACTTAGTGCAGGACAAGGATGAGCTAAGATGATTGATGAGAAACACACTAGAGTGAAAATTAATATCAATTAGAGGGAATTAGGTGCCCCCACATAAGGAAGAAGACCATACTCCTTAAGATGTTGATTTTTTATACTCAAAGCCTTACATTCATTAGTACAATGACCATGAATTCTATGATATGCAAAAAATAAAGTCTTGTAGTAGAATTTCTTTCGTGTTTTTGGAGGGAGAGAGATCAGATGATCTTGGAGGAGTCTTGTCAAGATACTCTCTTGGTAAAAAGTTGAGGATGTTGCTTTATTTTGTTACAAATATTTCTCTTGCTTAGTATTAGTTGTCATACCTACACAAGACTCTTTAGATTGTGAGATTTTGTTCTCTCCTTTACAAGAGGGTGTAAAATCTAACAAATTCAAATCATTAGTGTTTTGTGTGATGACATTAACATTAAGCGAATATTTCTTTGTTTGTTTCATTTCTTGCGAAGGATAAAGACCACTAGTGTCTATCAGTTCATGGTGCACTACTATTAAAGTTGGTTTAGAAGGATTTTTTGTGATAGTGTTGATATTAAGCGAAGGCTTGTTTGTGTCTTTTGAGGGGAAATAACCAAGACCACTATTCTTTTCTTGCATGTGTGGATCTACAGGGACACAAATACCTTGTTCTCTAGCACCACATCCTTTTCCACTACACTTTAGTTGTTTCATAAGTTTGTAACCTTTTCCATAAAGTTTCTTCATCTCTTTTGGATTCAGTGGTTGTTCATGATTAAGTTCATCAAAGTTTGTTGTGTAATTTGTTGTTTTTTGTTCTAAAGTGGTTGAGGTGGATGCTTTCAAAGGGTCGTCTAAATTTTGTGTTGACACTACCTCTATTTATTTTCCCTTATCTGAATCTTTGTGTATGATCTTGTATTCTCCCATGAATGTGTGTTCAAAATATAAGGAACCCCAATCATCTTCTAATAACTTCGTGAATTCTTCAATGTGTTTTTCTTTGTCTTTCTATTACACAGGTTCTACTTGTGTAGTCGGTGTTAATGTTTTCAAGGGGTTCTCTTTGTTTTTCTCGAGTAGTAAAACATTGTAAGGCTCATTATCAACATCCAATGTGTACACTTTGTTGTTGTAGCATACTTCATTTTATGATGAAGGGTAGAAAGCACTGCATGCATCTCATGAATCCACGGTCTATCTAAAAGGAGATTGTATGAAAGATCATGAGGCATAAGAAGAATAGGGGTTTGTAAGGTAACCTTTCCAACTGTAATAGGTCAAAGTTATCACCCTAAGCAATTTCTTTCCCACATTATCAAATCCATTAATAGATAAAGAGTCAAGTTGAATTTTTTATTTATCAACACCAAGTTTATCCAAAAGGCTTGCACTACACATGTTTAAGGTTGAGCCATTTTCAATAAGGGTTCAATTTATCCCTTTGCTATTGTATTGAGCTATGATCATGAAAGGATCATATTGTTTGTGCACTTCCAAACCAGGGAGCTCACTTTGGTGGAAAACAATATCAACAGTCATTCCTTGTATTAGGGCTGGTATGTCATTCAGTTGTGCATTAGAAGGGATAGGAACTTGTTGTAAGACACTTTGAATCATGTTATGATAGTGGGGGGAGGCTTGGATAAGGTCCCATAAAGATATCTTAGCAGGAGTATTCTTAAGTTGTTCGACAAGATCATACTCTCCATTTTGTAAAGGAAAATGAGGGGGACCTGGTAAGATAGGATTAGGCAATGGGAGGGTGTTGAAGGTGTTTTTCTTGGTTGTGAATTGTTCCTAGTGTTATATGTATGATAAATGGTATTTTAACTCAGTTACTGTGAAACATTGTTCTTAGGTGGTTCGAGGATAAGGACGGGTTTGTTTTGAACTTGTGGTTTTTGAGAGGGTGGATAAATGATAAGTTTAGGCTTCAGAGAGTACTCCAAGGGATATCTAATGTGCATAACCTCAGAAGAATTATTGTTATTTTCATGATCTCTTGGTGAAGAGGAGTCTAAGGTTACTTCATCATCTTCATCTAAGGAATTTCTATTTTCAATGTTCTCATTTTCTTCGATTATTATGTCTTGCCTAATGGGAGAGTTTCTAGGAGAACTACAAACCAAATGTTCTTGGTATTCATGGGTTGGTTCTTCTAAAATGACTTCATCACATGTAAGGGAGTTATCAATGGTTGAATTGTCTTGTTCATCAATTGTGGGGATATTAGGAGAAGGATCTATTTGATTTTTATGATTGTTCATGACTTTATTCTTTTTCTCTAAGGTCTCATTTTCTTGTGCCATAGTTTCTACCCTAGTAGGATAGCTTTTAGGAAAGTGACAAACAAGAGGTTCATCACATTTCATGGTTAGATGTTGTAAAGAAACTTCATCAAAAATAGGGGAGACATCAAGGGAAGGACAACTATGATTTTCATGTGTGGCAATGATTGGATCCTCTTGTTCAAATAGACCCTTCCAAATGTTAGGAACATTAGGAAGGAGAGAAATAATGGTGTAACTCTCAATCATTGGATCTCTTGATACCAACATATCCTCCTTAAAAATGTGTTTTTCATGATCGTTCACGATTGTATCCTTATTCACTAAAGGATTTTCACAAATAGGGGAGGTTTTGGGAGATGAATGGAGACTAAGTAAAGTGGTGGCAATGAATTCATCATCTATTGTTATAATATCTTCCCAAGGGGAATGAGGAGAAGGGAAAACAAGACCTTCATCATTGTCAATGATTGTATCTTCTTTTTCCAAGATACCTTCGTCACTAAAAGGAGAGGTATCGAGAGAAGTACAATTATGATCACCATGGTTATCTAAGTTTAAGGCAAGCGTTAACATTTTCACTCTTGTGTGTTAAGAGACTCTCATAACTAGGGAATGCATTGAATGAATGACTAACATGCTTATTGACTAAATTTTTCTTTACAAACTTGGAAAAGACCAAAACTAACATTGTTGAACAATAATCTATGCAATGCAATGTAAATTCCTAGAATGAAATGCAATTTTTAGATTAGAAACAAGGTAATTTGCTAATTATAGTATGCAATGATCTAAAAAATGAAATTTTTTAATGCAAAAATGGAATTAAGCAATGCATGCCATGAATCACTTTAAGCTACATTTAGTAAAATGCATGAAACAGAAAGTCAATCTACTAAAACGAATAACCAATGTCAACAAATAGAAGCACAAAAATGTTGATTTAGATCCTGAAAACTACAATCTGAAATTCCATAGGGACTAAGACACCAAGGAGGGTGTCTTAGTACTCTTGATGAAATTTGAAGGTTTCAGAAGCTGAAATAGATAGCAAACCACTCAAACAGGGTACTGCAACAAAAAATTAGAGAGGGACTAAGACGCCTCCAAGGGCATTTTAGTCCTAGTAAGGGTTTTTGGTAGAAAATCAGACAATTCTAGATTGATAATAGTGTTCCTAAGTTTCCTACCCAAGGGCTTGATGTTTGGAAACAAAAAATTGTCCAAATGAAGGCTAGAAGAAGTAACTAGTAACAAGCAATTGGATGCAAAAGTGAATGTAGTTTTTTTTTCAATTTTGAATGCAATAAGAATGTTCCTAAATGCAATGAAAAATGCACTTTTCAATTTTTAAATGAGATAAAATGATGGAATAAAGCAAGAATGCAACATATATGCACTTTCACTAAATATGAGAAACCCTAAATGCACTTTCACTAAATATGAGAAACCCTAAATGCACTTTCACTAAATATGAGAAACCCTAGATGCAAATTCACTAATGCAAGATTCAATGCAAGAATGAATGCAATCTAGATCTAATATTTGAATGAAATCCAAATCAAGAAATGAATGCTCAACAAAGGCAGGTTCACCAAAATGATGGATGGGAAAATGGATATTCTCATTCAACCATTCACTAATGTCCTAGGGGTCCCAATTGGATTGACTAACAACCTCTCAAGGTGAGTCAATTTCACAATTAGGAAGGACCTAGGAAGGGGTTCTTTAAGTTCTAAGGGGTTCACCACCAAGAAAATGCTTGGAAAAGAGAATGCTAGAAAACATAATGTGATATGCAAAATGACCTAGAATTAGAAATGAAAGCTAAATGAAAGATGCAAATAATGAAATTAAGCTACACCAAGTTAGGACCTATGTGTACCTGAGAAGTCTAGAGATGTGACAAGGACTCTAGAAATGCAAAGAAGCTATTGAAAAGTGGTATGGAGGACTAAGACGCCCAAAATGGTGTATTAGTCCCACTACTATTTTTTGGGGTAAATACAGAGTCTTTAGATGTTAGAATAGAATCCCAAAGAATCTCTGAAAAATATTCTATGGATGACTAAGATGCCCAAAGTGGCGTATTAGTCCTGTTCTGAATTTCTAAATTTTTTGAATGTGGTCCTGAGCTCTAAGGTCTGCACAAGCTTCCCTTCTGGTCCCAGGTTTTGAAAATTTTGAATAAGGCATGTAAGTGAGTTTCCATGAAGATGACAACTTTGTAATGCAACTTTGCACTCCAAGTGATCTTCTAGCCCACAACCTAGATTTGAAATCACAAATGTGCAAGATGGGAAAAACTTGTTTGTTAGTGAATGGGGGTTTTCCTTGGTCAAACCCCTTGTTGGTAATTAAACCTTGAAATGAAATAGAAATAATTAAGGAAATGGTGAATGAACAACATGCAATGCTACAACTCACCAAACCCTTATGAAGTGTGGAAACTTGTGTGTAATGGTTGCAATGGATATGGATCTTGAATGCTTGAAAGATGGTGCTTGAATTGCTTTGCTTGAATCAAAACCCTACATCAAAAATGTTAGCACAACAACACACATGATGTAAGAAAACACTTTGATGTGATGCTTGAATCTGAAAATAGCTTCAAATGCTTGATGAATCTACTTGAATGCTCTTGTGAACTCAATTATGCTATTATAAAAAATCTCAAAAAAGACTTGGGTTGAAATGAATCAAGGAACCTTGTATTTATACTTATCTATGCTTAATATCCCGAAATTATATCACACCAAGCCAACATATGAATTCATTGAATAAAGGAGGCTAAATCCTACCAGAATTTCAAATTAAATCTCAAAAATGACTCAAGGAGGACTAAGATGCCCTAGGTGGCATCTTAGTGTTAGGGTTAGAGATGGAAGATATCTAACAATTAAATGCAGATTTAAATAATAAATAGAGAAACTAAAACATACATAGAATAAATCATAACACAGAGAATTTAACGTGGTTCACCCAATCTGGGCTACATCCACCAAACCGTAGCCATCCAATACTTTTATTATCCAGTGCAAAACCTATTACAATCTTGCAAATAATTGTGTTTTTCCTCATACTGTAACCCCCATCCCAACCCCTTTTAACAAGATTTTAGAAGCTTCCGAATTAGGGTTTTACAAAGTCGGTTTTCTTTCTTTTTCGGAGATTTTTCCTTTTTGCTGACTTGACGAAAAAAAATGGAAAAAAAATTTCTCGAGGGGCGGGGTGTATAGTATACCATGGGCTATATTATAGCATGATCGGTCACCACATACCAACAATCTCCCACTTGGAGACTGGTCGGGCTCACACCATCACAACCTCCCACTTGGAGTACGATCTGGACAACTGGCACTTACGGCTCCCACTAGAAAAAGGACCTTGGACCCTGCTTGCTTTGTTATACTTGAATTCAACTTTGAAGGCCAACCGAATTTTGAAGAGGAGCTCAGCTTCTCCCTTGGCACTGCCTTCATAAACATATCTTGGATTGACATCTATATGAATCTTGGCCAGCTTGACCTATCCATCTTCCAACATCAACCGAATGAAATGATATCTCAATTGTATGTGTTTTGTTTTAGAATGCAAGGTAGAATTCTTTGCAAGATGTATAGCACTCTGACTGTCTGTAAATAAGTAATTTCCATCATGTTGTTTTCCCAACTCATCCATGAAAAGTTGCAGCCATATCATCTCCTTTGTTGCCCTGCTGTTTGCGGCAACATGCTACTTACACTCTATGGTGGATAAAGCAACCACCTTTTGCAATCGAAAAATCCAACTCACTACTGTCCCACCAACTGTAAAGACATAACCTATGGTACTTCGCCTGGTATCTATATCCCCTGCCAAATCTGAGTCAACACAGCCTTTTAAATCAGTATTAGAGCCCCCAAAACATAAACACTTATTGGATGTACCTCTCAAATACCTGAGAATCTATTTTACTGCATTCTAATGCTCAACTCCAGGATAACTCAAATACCTACTAACAGCTCATACGGCATGTGCAATA